>JAJIBD010006652.1:0-71111 GCA_021461705.1 Cryptotis parvus | reverse complement strand
TTCTCCTTTCTTTCTTCACCCAGAATCTTCCAGTTTCAGGGGCCCGAACGATAGTCCAGAGGGTATGGCGTTTGCCTTGCACCGCAGCCAGCCTCTGCTGGCCCGAAGTTCGATCCCCAGCATCCCATATGGTCCCCCGAGCACTGCCAGTAGTAATTCCCTGAGTGCAGAGCCAGGAGAAACCCCTAAGCATTGCCGGGTGTGACCCAAAAAAGCAAAGAAAAAAGAATCTTCCAGTTCCGTTTTGGGGACCCAGCAGTTTGGTAATAATCAGACCCCTTAGTGCTGGGCTACTAGGATCACCCAGTAATGTTAAAGTGTCACCGAGGGCCATACCGTACAGTGCTAAGAACCAAGCTCTCTAGGGAGATTGAATTTTTGGTCTCAGTCTCCAGTCCTGGCTCTTTTGAACTGTCTCTCTAGGCCCCGAGTGTTGTTTAGGGATATTTTTTGTTTCTTTTTCTCTTAATCACTCTCCTTTCAAGAATCCGATTGGATGTTCACTATAGAACCTGGTTGAACTCCAGGAAGGAAACATGACAATATTATGGGTATCCTTGTTGATTGACTCCCCTTGTCTACCTCTGATTTGTCTACATTGAGCTTCCAGAAAATTGTTCTCGTTTTTTCTGCTTTGATTCTGCTTTCCAGAAAGATTATCACTTGTGAGTTGCTGCTTTGGTGGAACAGGAATCTCAATATTTACTTGCCAGTCTGAATCATAGGCATAGGAGTTATGCTTGCCCCTAAACCTTCTCCTTGTTCTCCTCTCTCTTATTTATAAGAGGTTATTTATTTTCTATGTCAGCTTTTATTGGTGGAAAAGCAGGAGGCCAGAAAAAAAGTCCTTGGCTCAAACCTTGCTAGATAAGTTGAAATCAGCCAGAATATTCAATTCTACCCCTACCTATTATGCCTGTCACTTTAAAACAATACACCAATTCATTATGGCCCTGAGCTATTTATCTCTAAGAAAGGTTGTGGGAGTGGGGAGAGGTGGACATTCTCAGAGAGAGAAATGAAAAGAAAGCTAACTCAACTAGCTTGTACCAAGATAAAAAAAGCTAATGATGGCTGCTCTCATTTCCCCTCAATTTAAAGGAAACTACTCTGTTGGATTAAAGTTTAACATGTCCATAAAACTAAATAGAACCTTTTCAGGGCATATTTTCATTGGGCAAGTAATGGAAAGGTGTTTCCTCTACTTGTTCTGACCAGATCTGTTAGAGAGGATCTTGATTTTTTGTCATATGCTGATAGGAAGAAACTTACACTAGCCAAGGAACAAATCTCTTACTGGTTGTGTTCCTCAGTAGGAACTTTGATGTAGGCAGATAGTCAGGAAAGGGCCCTATGACAATGGAATTCCTAGGAAGCAGTATTAGGAATACTCATTCTTAAGGAGTAGTATCAGGCAGTACTAATACCAGAAACCACTCAGCGATAAGGCACTCAGGACTTGAGCATAGGAGGAAATAAGGCCTGATAAGGCTTCACCTGTCACCTTGAGCTCCAGAGAAGGCTGGGCCCCCACTCTGAGAGAAACTCCAACAGGAACAAAGGAAAGGAAAAGGAATTTCAAAGAAGAGCATCTACCACTCCCAAGGCTAAGTCCTTAATAACCACCTTAGAAATGGACTTTTAGAAACCTCTGGTGGGAGTAGCTTTGGAAAAACCAATAAAAAGCCACCTTGAAAGATGGAAGCATGTATATATGTTGCCTGAGCCCATGTAAGGTTTGTGCTCCTGTCGTCAGGTACATGCAGTGTTGTTAATGCAAAAGTGGATTTTCCTGTGCTAGTGGTTCTTGAGAATTGTATGAAGGATTTGCATACAAAACTCAGAAGATTCAAAGTTAGTTTATTGTACAGATGATACCTTTCAAAATTTCTAGGCCTCTCTGTCATCCTTGAACAAATTCCTGGTCCTATACCACTACCACACAGTCTACTCACTGCCCTTGAATGATGGCCCAGTCCTGTTCCTGTACTGCTCTCTCTGTCCTGTGTGTGCTCTCCCAGTCTCTGTCAAAGTCACGTGCACATGGCCAAGGTCCCTGTGCTCCATATCTGTTGCCGGGCCCCCCCAACTGTACCCCAGCAGTCCCTGTTGTCCTGTCCAGGCTTCTTAATCTCCAGCCACTACTCTGTATGTGGATGAGGCTCTTGTGCTCAGTACCTTGGCATTACCTGGGCATCCGTGCCCTGTCTGAACCTGAGCTGTCCTGGGCATCCAAGTCCTACCGTAACCTGGGCCTCTGAGCCTAGCCCATACCTGTATCTGCCCTTGCCTGGCCTTCTGTGGCCTACTGGGCCCTGTAGTGGGCATGCTCCCCTACCTGGTCCGGGAGGGAGAGAGGGAGATGGCATGGGAGTGGGCTGGCCAGAAAGAGAGCGAGAGAGGGAGAGAGAGGGCCTGAGGGTGGCTTTTATTTGCTGCCATATCTGGCTCCCCAGGTACCGCCTTCTACGTTCTGATGGGCTACCTATTCTATGGGCGTGGTTGGCTACCTGTAATCTGGCACTTTCCTCCATAGCTCCTGCTGTATCAGTGTCTGAGCACATGTGGATCCCACATTTCCCCTCCTGAGAAATGTACTCGCTCTCTCAGTTTCTCTCCTACCTAAAAGCCTCCAAACAAAATCTCTTTTTACTTCACTGCCTGTCTGCTCCTGAAATTCTTCTTCAGAGAGACAGAGACAAGAACCTGCAAGGCTTGGGTGAGACCTGGTCTTCCCAGTGGGTTCTGGGTTGGCGGAGGCTGATCCGGAGAAAGTAAACTTTTCTTTCCTGCGGAGCTCACATAAACCACCTGGCTGACCCATCTACATAACTTTAATAAAGAGTGGATAGCTTTATTTTTACCACAATTTGCCTTTCTTCTTCCTTCCAATTGCTGTATATTAAGGGGGTATAGTAGACCCACCAATAAATCTGTAAGAAAGACAGAACAGATAACTCCTGGCTCCTTTCTAAAAAAAGCTAGAACTTGGAAGTCCAGAATTTAACTTTGAACCACAAACTATAATCAAACGACAATATCCCTATGCATGCTTAGTGAATTAGAACATTATGGCCCTTGGACAGATGAGAACAGGACCTTTCATTATTTTCTTATATCTTGGATCCAAGTTTATATTTAACCAAGTATATATGAATTCTTTCATAAATTACAATTATTACCATTCATCTAAAGTAATACTTCCTTCCATTTTATGAGTTTAAATATTATAGTAAGAAAATTCAATGTTTTTAATTGAGAAAAAATTTTGACATGAAGTTAGATAATATAAAACTAATGAAATATAAAACTAGCAATTTAGGTAAATAAGTTACTATAATTTAAATTTTTTATTGTCTAGAAAAGCATCAAACTTTGAATGCATATTTTTAAAAAATGAAAATGAATGAAAAGGAGAAATTCTCAGCAATACAGACCTGGGTGATAGTACAACGGATTGGTGACTTCTTTTGCTTGCTTGCACCAAACAGGGTTCAATCCTTGTCAATCCATGTATTCTTCCAAGTTCTGTTAGCAGTGAACTCTGAGAGCAGAGCCAGGAGTAAGCCCTGGACATCGGTGGATGTAGTCCCAAGACCCAAACAAATAAAAAATTCCTAGTGACACACAGTGATCAGGACATTTATATTTCTTTCTAAAATAAATAAAATTTTCTAGAAAAGGCATGTATCCAAATATCATTAGATCTTGAATAAGAAATCAAAAGCATAGGGCTAATAGCAACACTTTTGGAAGTTGGAAAGAGACAGATACATTGATGAAGTTTGGGAAATACATATTCCAGGAGAATGAATACTGAGTACAAGGAACTAAGTTTGCTCAAAAAAGATGAACAGTTTGGCCTTGTCAAATAGTACTTGGGTTAAGTGCTTCCTTGTATTTGGCCAAACACCTTAGTTTGAACCCTGAGCACAACCAGAATTAATGAGAACAGAACCAGAAATAAGACCTGATACTACTTGGTGTAGACCTAAAATAAAAGAACAAATATACAAAACAAACAAAAAACCTATATTGTTGTCAGTAGTAGCTAGTGATGAGGTTGGATAACAAACCTGAACAGGAAAGAAATTTCTAAACATTTTACAGTCACAGACTGAAGTCCAGACTTCTCCATGTATTCACGATGAAGCAATTGTCCTGAGTATATTTAGTGATCAACTAAAAATTAATGGTAGAATTTACTCAAGAGAAACTCTGGAGTTAGATACTCTTTTATAAAAGAAATTTCTGGTAAATCCCAGGGTTTTATAAAAGTTATATATTATCCATATGTATACCTTCACTGATTTTCCCCTAAAATGAAAAAAATTCTTTCATATTATTTTTCCAAACAGTCCTTTTAGCTTTTTCAAATCAAGATATTGTATTTTTGCGTTAAAAATAATTTATATGAATGCAATGTGTTATCTGCAAAGATTATGATGATTCCTTAATAAAAATGTGATAAAACCCATCAGATGATAAACCTCAAGAAAGTTGGCAGATTCCTACCATATTTGTGTACTCTATCTTAATTATCAAAAGATAATCTCTCACTTTCTGTAGAAAGGAGATAAAGTTTTAAATAACTTGTAGATAGACCACTCACATTACAAGCAAGGGAACTTTCATTTTGACACATTAAACATAAAGTAAGAAATACAAATTGTGATTTATAATGCATTATAGAAATAATAAAATATATTTAGTAACAGAAGTATATTCATACATAAAAGCAGCACATCCTTTTTTAATACTGAAACTATAGTCCAAGTTTAAAAATGCTCCAAGTTGGCAAAGGGCAATTTATTGCAGAATTGCATATGTATTATAACACACTTTTCAATAGTAATTAAATTAAGAGGAAATCAAGCAGTTCCTTCTCTTTTTTAATCTTCAGTAGAATCTGTGAATTTTGTAAGAACTTTGGAAAAAAGAGCCTACTTGTCAAATATGTACAGAACAGCATAGCACGGAATTAAAATGAAATTTTAGAAGGACTTGAATTTGAAGAGGACAGAGTAGCAATCCCACTGTTAGTTTAATGTATCACCGAAAGCAGCCTTGAATTTAGGTTAAAAGGAGGCCAAGTGAAATTAGAATGCCCTTCTATTAAGCAAATTAAAATCTACCATAACACTGTTGTAATACCTAGTAATTCTTGCTCATATCATGAAGTTATCTAGCATTTTATTGCTGTCACTGACCCATATGTTTCTATAGAGGATTTATTAGTTTGTAGGGAGAGACACACCCTGAATTATGGTGGCGCTTAGTAGACTACATGTGGTGATCAAACCACAGTTGCCATGTTCAAAGAAAGCATTTTAATTCATGCTATGTCTAATGTTAAAACTGTAAGAAATGTAATATAGATCACATTACAGTTTCTTTGAAGCACTTTGAAGTAGCGTGGAAAACATGTTTATCTCTACTTGGGTTTAGGGGGACATTCTGTGGCCCTGTAATTCTGTCATTTAGCAATATCTGCTTAGAAAATAGATCCAGGGCCAAAGAGATAGTACAGTAGAAAAAGTTGCACTGCCAGGTGTAATTGTGGCCTGCACAGCCAGAAGTAATCCCTGAGCATTTCCATGTGGCCTCAAAGCAAAAACAAAACACAACAGATTGAGTCTAATCATTAGACTTACTTAATGACTCTTAAGTCATTTACTTAAGAGACAGACATGGGGCAGAGCTGCTACTTGCTCTCCCTGTGCCCAGCCGCTCAAGGAGCCCAGGAGAGATGGCGGGTTCTAGCCCTGGCCCACCAGCCCAGCAGAGCCTTGCAGCAAGCCAGACGACCCCCCACTCCATGAGGGCCTCCATTTTCCACATCCAGACCTCTCTCTCGTCAGAACTCCACCCAGCAGACCAGCCTATCACAGTCCGCGCGGTTCATCATTAAATGCTGGACTTAGAGATGACTGCAAGAGTATGCTACCTGCACGGCAGAGCCTGGCAAGCTACCCGTGTTGTATTTGATATATATGCCAAATACCAGTAACAATTATAGACCTCATTCTGGAATGGATTGTGGCTCTTTATGTTTCTGGAGCAAGCAGATGCCCTTGGGCTCTACTAGCATGAGACAGGACATATGGAGATGTTACTGGGGCCCACTTGAGCAAATCGATGAACAACGGAAGACAGTGATACAGTGATAAGTCATTTACTTAAGTGTAAAATTTAGGGAACTGAAGAATTTTGTCCCTTTTATTTTGAAATTATACTGTAAGTCCCTTTCAGGTTCAGGAAGATAAACATTTTTATTACTGTTCTTCGTCAAGACCCTGAAGGAACGGTTTGAGGCTCTTCATATTATTGAAGCAACCAAATTGGGCTACATTGGCACATAATAGTGTCAAATGGAAATGGTACTGACACCTGCTTGAGCAAATTGATGAATAATGGGATTCAAGTGATCAAGTGATCAAGTGACTGTAAGTCTACTATGGAAACTCACAATCTTATTTAAAGTAGCCTGTATTATATCACATTAATAAACACCATCTCAGAAAACACAGAACAAAGGTTTTTGTTCTTAACATTCCTATCTTAGATCTTAGTCAATTCCCAGTAGTCATCTACGTTAGTGCTCAGTAATTAAAGGTATCTTTTGTCCTGTGGCATCCTTTATCAATACCATATTATGGTTGCAGTGAGATGAGATGTCAAATTGTGTTGGATGATGTTTCTCTAAAAGGAAATTCACTTACAAGCAACAAAGTCAACTTCTTGCCATAGATAATTGTTCAGAAAGAGTCATTTGATCAACTAGCTTTAAATTAAATATTCCTATGAAAAATAAATAACAGAGCTAGGGACTGAAAGATCTTGAAGTCAGTATTATCCCCTAATGAAATCTCTACTAAACCAAAATGATAGGTTTGCTAGAAATTATTAATGGAACTTGGGTGATAATTGAAAAAAATAGAAAGATGTACAATTATTTTTTTTAATTGTCATCTTACTACATTATGGACATTGTCTTACTTTCAAGTAGGAAAAGTTCTTGGACATTGCTTTGCCAAAAAAAGTTATAGATATAAACTATTTTTTTCATTAAATATCAGAAATTCAATCTGGTGCCATACAACCTTAAACATGAATTTGTCATGTTTGGTGATCAAAATAATGAAATAATGTTGGAAACAATCTTGGGCATAAGAAACAAACACATACTCACTTACATGTGGGCATATTTCTAATATTTCCCTTTGAAATGTTTGCATTTAAAAAGTTACATGAATGAAATCTAGCTTCTTTTTTTTCTTTATGGATTGCACTTGACAATGCTCAGTGTTGCTCCTGGCTCTGTACTTAGGAATTACTCCTGAGAGTATTCTGGGAAACATATGGTATACTGCAGAACAAACCCAGATTGGCTGTACATAAGGCAAAATACCCTACACACTGGACCTGTCTTTCTTTGTTTTAAATCCATGTGATTGAAGCTAGTTGAGTGGAATGCTGCAATATAGTATGTATATATATTTTTTCTCAAGTTTTGCTTTTCCTTCTTTTTAATTATTAATTTAATTTAATTTATTTTTTTATAATATTTTATTATACCATTGTTAAATAAAGTTAAAAAAGATGTTCACGTTTGGTTTTGAGTCATATAGTGTTTCAACACCCATCCCTGCACCAGTGCTCATTTCCCACTACCAATGTCCCAAATTCCCTCCTCCTCCCCTAGCCTGCCTCTGTGGCAGGTTCTTTTATCTCTTCTCTCTCTCTCTTTCTCTCTCTCTCTCTCTCCACTTCTCTTACACATTGCTTTACCTTCTTATTTTCACAACATCATTCCATGGTTATTCTGCTGCAGAAAAATCAGCTTTATTACGTAGTGAAATTCAGTAGTAATTAATTTTGGGGTATTAGTCTATTGATTCAAATATTAAAAGGATATTCAGTGATAGAAGATCACTGTATCACTGTCTTCCCGTTCATCTTCGATTTGCTCGAGCGGGCACCAGTAACATCTCCATATGACCTGTCTCATGCAAGTAGAGCCCAAGGGCACCTGCTTGTTCCAGGAACATAAAGAGCCTCAAACCATTCCATCAGGTCATGTATGCTTTAAAATAATAATTGACATCACAGTTTAGTGAACTTTGTTATTTTGTATTGTTTCAGATATGCATCATAAACAGCTATAAAACCTCTTGAGTTGTCTTCTACTATTTAATCATATAAGGAATTATTGCTTAAATTAGAATTATTGCTCTGTCTCCTTGAGAAAACTTAAATTAAAAGAAATAAGACCTCTAAGTCCTGGCTTAAATATTTTCTCTCATTTATAAGAATCTTTTTTGGAGAAATGCCAGATCTGCATCTAGTTGTTTAATTCACTCATGAGTCTATCCTTTGACAGAGAAATGGTGTTTTTTTTCATAGATTACACGTGTCATAATATTATAGAGATGATGTATTTAATCTGTTGTCAAAATGCCATCTGCAATAATCTAGCCTTCAAACAATTTAGACACCATCTAGAACACTATCACAGTTCAACTTATTAGCAAACTTTTTCTACATAATTACAATATTAGCACTCTCCTTCAAAGTTACTCACATTTAAATGAAAATAGCTTTAACTATATGAAATAGCCAACTGTGTTTAAATGTTTTCTGCCATTACAAACTGATGTTTATGTAATTTAGGACAATTAATTTAAAAATATTTGTTTTAGTTGATGAAATCTATCTAGAACTTATTTTAAAAACTTTGTTACAGATTATTTCTGAGGTAACTCTGACTTATAATTTTAATTATTCCCTCAGGCATATGAGCCAGAGTTTATTGTTTCAGTTACATGATAAAAAGGTAAAAAAGGTTCTCACCAAAATTAAGTAATTTCCCAGGTTTCATATGATAATCTCCACTGAACAACAATTGTAACTCCTGTTTCTTTCTTAATTATATGTTTGACTTAACTACCTGACAAGCTCAAGAAATGGGTAAATGACCAGATGCAGATCTAACATTTTCTTGTAACATTGAGCATAAAGTTCTTTTCAAGATTCTACATCTTGAATGAAGGATATTCTGGTATTGTTTCCATTTCCCTATCCTTCCCATTTTATGTCTGTCTGTCTCTCTTACTTTCACATACACATGAACTTCCCACACACATGCACAAACACACACACACAGATGCTATTCAAGATTATTTTTAATATCTTAAGTTTATTAAATATTTTGTTGACGTATCTTCTCATTATTCATCGATTTGCTCAAGTGGGTGCCAGTAATGTTGGGAATGAGGTTCATCATTGTTACTGTTTTGGGCATATTGGATACACCATTGGCAGCTTGCCAGGCTCTGCCATGGCTCTGGGTTCATCCCAGGGAACCCAGTCTTGTTCTACATCAGAACATCAATCATCTAGGGGCCCAGGGGGCAGAGCCCTGGGTGTAGATAAACCTCCTGCCTGCCACCTGCTGATGCAGCTGGATACCACTGCCACACCTGCAACACCCCGAGGGGCAGAGAAGTATTTTGGTTTGCTGCATAAAAATGCAATCCTAATTTTCCACTTCAATTATTGTGTTGCAATAATTATCCCAAATGATTAGTGTTATAATAATTATCCCAGAGTTTCTGTGATGAATTTAACTGGTCCAGGTTAAGGTCTCCACAGGCTAAATTTAAGATATGGCTTGAGGATATGTTCTCACATTGAGACCCCTAGACTCTTACAGGTGTATTAGTTGTGCACAGAATTTAGAATCTGACCTCCTGAACTGCACCGTCCCCTCTTTATCACCTGGACTTTCAGAAAATGACAGCTTCAATTTTTAAGACAAGCAACAATTGTCTCTATTTTGCTACAAGTGAATCTTATGCTTGTACTGTAATGCAATCCCTGTAGTAATTATGCTATCATTTTTTCTTCATAATGTCATATAATCAAACAACAACCCACACAGACATATTTTCAATTTCCCTGGAAAATGGAATTATCTAGAGAAGATATAGTGACTGAAAACCCTTGCCCCTCATTATTTTGTTTAGCACAGTAACTAAAACTAAATTTAGCCTAAGGAAAAAATTATGCTAAATAATTATTTATTTCATCTCCATTGAGGCATAAGTGAAATAAAATTGTAATATACCATTTACAATGGGAAAATTGAAAATATAAACTTTAAAATATACTTAAAATTTTCCTATGGAAGGACCCAATTAAAGCAATTTTATAAAAATATAAAGAGATTGATAATTTGTGTGATTATTTTCTATTGTTATAGACATAAAGATGCAATAATAAGAGAAAACAATAACACAATCAAGTTTTGAAAATGGTAACTTGTCAATAATATACAACAGGTGCATAGTTTTGATAAAATGTGTTAAATTAAAATGTTAAACGTGGGGTCAGAGCCATAGCACTTCAGGCAGGGCATTCGCCTTCCATGCGGCCTATCCAGGTTCAATCCTCAGCATCCCATATGGTCCCCCTCCCTCCAGCACTACCAGGAGTAATTCCAGAGCTAATAGCCAGGAGTAACCCCTGAGTATCACTGGTGTGACCCCAAAAAAGCCAAAATAGATAAAATATTAAATGTTATGTGGTATATGTTTATTATTGGTTAGAAGACCACAGAAAATGCATAAACCAAAAATATTAGGATATCCAAATAAAAATTTACAAAATTAGTTATATATAGTTAAGAATATTTTTATAAACACCATGTATTCTTTACATAATATATAGCAAAATGTTATATTTAGGGTGTTGTAAAAATACAATATTTAATTTACATATGGGACCTTTATGAAGAAGTTTAGATTATTATATATCATTCTAGAATTCAGACTAGAAATTCTAATTTATTTTCTATTAACATTAACAAAAATTGAACAATTTTGTTGTGAAAATTCCACTCAATTTTATTATCATAAATTTTAATTAAAATACTAAAATTTATACTTTAATTTTATCATGACAATATGTAAAATTTTAGCATAAAATGTCATTTGCAGCTACCCTACTCTAGGATAAAAAATATTCTTATTTTTATGGGAACATTTGTTAAAAGATGCCTGAACAAAGTATCAAATAAATCACTTGTCTTCCCATTGTTCATCGATGTGTTCAAGCGGGCACCAGTAATGTCTCCACTTGTTCGGAATGAGGTCCATTATAGTTACTGTTTACTGCAGAAAAGTTTAAAACATAATTTCACATAAGATGTTTCCAGATTCTGGCTATCGTGAATAGTGCTGTGATGAAAAAAGAAGTACAGATAGTGTTTCTGCTATGTGTTTTTGGTCTCCAGGGTCTATTCCCAGGAGTGGTATTACTGGGTCAAATGGGAGCTCAATATCTAGTTTTTTGAAGGAATGTCCATATTGTTTTCCAAAAGGGCTGGATTAGTTAGTCTGCATTCCTACTTACAGTGGATGAGAATTCCATTTTCCCCTCATCCATACCAGCACTGGTTGTTTTGGACTTTTTGGATGTGTGCCAGACTCTGTAGTGTGAGATACTACTTCATTGTTGTTTAGATTTGCATCTCTCTGATGATTAAAGATGAAGAGTACTTTTCCATATGCCTTTTGGCCATTCGAATTTCTTCTTTTTGGAAGCTTCTGTTCATTTCTTCTCCCCATTTTTTAATGAGGTTGGATGTTTTCTTCTTGTAAAGTGATACCAGTGCTTGATATATTCTGGATATTAACTCCTTATCAGATAGGTATTGGTTGAGCATTCTTTCCCAATCTGTGAATTTTGTTTGTATTATGGTCACCGTTTCTTTTTGAGATGCAGAAGCTTTTCAGTTCTATTTAATCTATTTGTTTATTTTTGCTTTCATTTGCTTTGTCAGTGGTGTTTGTCTTTGGAAATTCCTTTAGTTTGGATGTCGTAGAGTTTTTTTTCCTAAGTTTTCTTTGATATACCTTATAGATTCATGTCTGATTTGAGACCTATAATCCATTTTGATCTGACTTTTGTGTGTGGCATTATAAGGGAGTCTAAGCTCCTTTTGTTTGCATGTAGCTACCCAGTTTTCCCAGCACCATTTCTTTGCTCCACTTAATATTTTTTCATCCTTTGTCAAAGTTTATTTTTTCATCCTTTTGTCAAAGACTAAGGGATTGTATATTTTAGGAGTGTAGTGTGTTTCAGGATATTCAGTTCTATTCCATTGGCCTATGGCTCTGTCTCTATACCAATACCATGCCGATTTAATTATGACTGCTTTGTAGTAGACTTTGAAGTTGAGGAAAGCTTTTATAATAAAGCATGTTTTTAAATTGCTAATTGATCAAATACACAGATTTTAACTGGATTTATACTGTATAGCCTAACAATTTAGTAGCAGTTCAGGTTTATACTCATCTACTACTATGCTATAATTTTCACCTCTGCATGCATTATTTAGGGGTTGTAATATATTTAGAAAGTTTGTCACAAAATTTTCATTGGCATTCTAACTCCTGGTTTATTCGCTGATTGCTTCAATACTATATTCAATATCAGTTTCTCTAGTTATCTGAAAGTCTTGTGATTTTCAAAGGTCTGAAAGACATATTTACTGGAGTTTTAGTCACTATGTACTAAATTTATTAAACTCTCTTGTACTTGAAATAATTCTGTAATGCAATATAAACTATTTGACCATATAAATGCCAATGCCACTTAAAAACAAATGAAAAATCAGAGAAATAGTACAATTATTTCGTCCTTGTCATCACATGGTCCCTCAAGCCACACCAGAAGTATTTTCTGAGCACAGAGCAGGGGAGCAAGTCATGAGTACCACCAGCCCCAACCAAATAACAACAGCAACACAATAAAATTCAAGTGCTTTAACAAATATATTAGAACTATCTCTCCAGCTCCCATATAACCTGCATCTATTGCCCATTTGTATATTATTCATTATCTACACTGGTATTCCTTATCTGTGGAAAACAGCATTCGTTTGGAATCATTGGGTTTTCATATTAATTATGCCTGGGATATCTGATACTATTTTCTATTTCTACATTAAAAATTTATATTTTAAAGCCCCCAAAAAACGTTGATTCAAAAATCATGAGGGAATTGAATGTGAAATTCAAACTTAAAGGAAGTTAGAGTAAAGGAAATTAATGTGGCTATAAAAGAATTGCATCAGGAATTCTCATAAATGTTCAGTATCTTGATCATCAATGTCAAAATCTGCCAATAATGTTCAGTTATTTAAAAATATGTGAGTTGTGATTATTGTGTACAACTTGGGAAGAGAATTCATGAAGAGTCAAGAGCAATAGAACAGCACATAGGGCACTTCCTTGCTGAAGTCTGAATCCCAGTTCGATTCCAGAATATCATATGGACAGGATTGATTCCTCAGTGCAGAGCAGAGTGATCCCTGAGCAGTGCTGGGTGTTTTTCAGAAATCTGTCCACCCTAAAAATGCATGAAATCTGTGTGTATTTGTTACTGCATTTTCTTTTGATTCCACATTTCTCTAAAAATAAATAAAATTAGAAATTACTTCACTTGTATTACTTGTCTTCCCGTTATTAATTGATTTTCTCCAGCAGGAAATAGAAACATGTCCATGTGTCCTGTCATGTGCTAGTGTAGCCCAAGGGCATCTACTGACTCCAGGAACATGAAGAGCCTTAAATCATTTGTCAGGTCATGGGAATGAGATTTATAATTATTACTGGTTTTGGCATATCAAATATGACACGGGTAGCTTGCCAGGCTCTGCTGTAGTAGGCTATCATTTCGTGCATTTACTGATGCACTAAGGGTCTGCACACAACAGGGAAGGATCAGCTTTGCTCTGGGGTGGAGCTCTGATGAGCTGTGGAGTCAGTATGTAGAAAATGAATGCCCTCACGGTGTGTGGGTTCCTCTGGCCTCTTTCAAGGCTCTGAATTTGAAATAGTCTTTACTGTAAGGTGGGACTCTAAAAGTAGGGCTTGATATCGGCTTTTCTCAAGAGAAAAGAGCAACAATACTAACTGATGCAGCAGAAGTCAGGAAAAGCTACTCAGAATGCCTGCCTGTCCTTCGCCAACTATAACACCAAGATGACTGTCCTTCGAAGTCCTGATGGATCTATCTCTTCTTCCAAAAAGGCAATGGAGAAGATTATCTACAATTTCTACTCAGATCTCTTTAATAGCCACATACACCTGCCCACATACCAAATTCCACAGGATGGATATGTCCATCTCAGTGGTCTCCTTCTGAAATCTGACATGCCATTTTTGTTGGTAAAGAAGCAAATAGCACTTGGCCCAGACAATGTCAGACCCGAGCACCTGAAGAATCTGCCATCAGTACTCATCGGTACAATGGCTCGGCTATTCATGCACTACCTTCTGAAAGCAAGGTTCCCTCCCAATAGAAAACTATCAGGAAAGTTCTACTGTTCAAGAAGAGAGACATGCATGACATTGGCAACTATTGCCCTATCTGCCTGTTCTCCATCATCTACAAATTGTTCACTCGAGTCATCCTGGACAGATCGGCAGGTAATTAGATAGACAACCATGTGAGCAAGCTGGCTTCCAAAAATGATTCAGCTCATTGAGGCTTGAAGGGACTTCAAGATGCCGCTTTGTCTAATGCTCATTGATTTAAAGAAAGCCTTTGATTCTGTTGAGACCAAAGCGTTTATCAAAGCCCTATACAAACATGGCATTCAAACCCAATACATCAAGATCCTTCATGAGCTGTGTTATAGATTCACCACCAGGAATCTCACTATTCTACAAGGAAGTGATCATTGATGTCAAAAGAGGGTTCAGCAGGGTAATACCATTACACTGAGACTCTTCAGCGCCACCTTCGAGAACATCATGTCACAATTAGAATGGGGAAGAAATGGGAGTGAAGATAGATGGTCGGCAACTATACCACCTCCGCTTCACTGATGACATCATTCTAATAACACCAAACATTAACCAAGCATCAAAAATGTTGGCTGATTTCAACCAAGAATGTGGAAAGATAGGTCTGAAGCTAAATCTCAACAAAACAATATTCATGAAAAACGAACTAGTTCCAGATGCTCTATTTACTCTTAATGGAAAAAAAAATCTCTGAATGCAGTATTTATGTGCACCCCTAGTTGAGAACTCAACATGATGAATGACCTAAAACCTGAGCTGTGTAGGAGGAAGAGAGTGGCGTGGAACACCTTCAAGAACATAAAAGAAATGGCTTAAAGGACAGAGATCCTTCTACTTTGGGCACATTTCTTCGACTTCACCATTCTCCCTGCATTCACATACGCCTCAGAGACTTGGGTCCTACGAAAACAGGTTGAGAATGCTATTTGGGTCTCCCAAAGAGGAATCAAAAGAGCTTTGCTAGAAATATCACACTTCACTCAAGTGAGAGAAGGAATCTGGAGTTCGGACCTCCATCAAAGATCGAGGAGTCAGGGATGCTGTCTTGTATGCCAAGTCATCAAAAATCAGATGTACTGGACATGTAATGTGAGATAGAGACAACCACTGGACTAGAGCCATTACTAACTGGATCCCTCAGTATGTCAAAATATCACGTGGTCGCCCCCTACAAGATGGTCAGATTTTTTTTTTTTGCTTTTTTTTTGGGGTCACACCTGGAGGCGCTCAGGGGTTACTCCTGGCTCTGCACTCAGGAATTATTCCTGGCGGTGCTCAGGGACTGTATGGGATGCTGGGGATCAAACCCGTGCCAGCACAGGCCAGCAGCGTGCAAGGCAAATGCCCTACCCACTGGGCTATCGCTCTGGCCCCAGATATTTTCTTTAAGACCTTGAAGGAAGGATTTGAGGCTCTTTGTATTCCTGGAGCAAGCAGATGCCATTGGGCCACACTGGCATAATTACAGACACAAATGGAATTGTTACTGGCACCCACTAGAGCAAATCAAAAAATAAAGGGGGTCAAGTGATCAAGTGATACTTTTTTGATAATCAAAGATATGCAAATTAAAACCATAGGTAGTGCACATTTTACATGGATTTTAAATGTATTCAACATTTATTTCATTGAGTATTCATTAAATACAAGGCATTGTGCTAACAACTCCAGGGGCTATAAAACTGGAAAATATAATTAGGTTAACTGTTACTGCCAAGATTACAAAGGAGAAAAAACAGTTAACAATTTCTCTGGATCTAGAGATATAAACCAGTGGGCTGAGCCTCAGAATCAATCTGCATGGGTGCAGAAGTTTGATCACTAGAATGCCCAATCCGTAGAATTAAGGAAGAAAAACAGCAGCATCTACCTTAAAGGAGAAAAATAATAAATTGCAAGGATAGAATACCATATATGAAAAAGATATATGCTCTACATATAATTTATAGGAAACTAATAGAAGACACTAATGGTCTACAACTCTTAATAACTATGGTCTAATAAATATATCCTCTGCATTGTTTTGTGAGACAAAATCAACTAAACAATTTTAATATTGTTCTGCTACTTATAAGCTAAAACGAATGGTATACATAATATGCTATTTAAAATGTCAGATAAATATAATATTTTAAGAATAAGTTCCACTTTTTCATCTTAGGTGGATTTTATAGTCTTTGCTGGAATGGTTTCATAGCAGATTTTGGTTGCATAAACAAAATACCAGGAATTATTTGCTTAGTGTAACGTAAGTTGAAATTCAGGAAGATTGGTGTCTGTTTTTTTGACTGACAATTAAAAAAAAAATCAATGGATACTGAATGGCATAATGAAAACATGCTTTAATTTACCTGCCTTGTAGTTGATTGGTGGAGGAAAGAGAGTAACTTACAACATAAATAAGATAGTCCATTAGATAAAATAACCATCTAAACATTGAAAACAGCATATGAGTAAAAATGATGTGATATTTTGGTTGGTAACTCCAAGTATCATAGGAACAATCTTTTTGTAGTTTTAAGGTGGCTATTAATGACTAAGATCAAACAAAAGGAACATAATGAAGAATTTGAAATTTTCCTATTGTTAGTTGAGTAGATGCTTCCAACTTCATATTAGATGATGCAGTTAATCTAGTATACCAGTTAAGTAGAAACAAACAGCACAATTGAATTGTATATCAATAGATTTCTGGGGTGGCTAAGAATAAAAAAGAGTAAAGAAATCTTGATTGTACATGAAAATATGCAAATTGTAATGTGTGGAAATTATTTCAGGGAGAAGATGAATATTGTAAAAGATTATATTAACAAAAGAGTAAATAGAATTGGAAACTAGGAGTAGCAGATGTTATCTTTTGTTTCTTATTTGTCAGAGCTAGCAAGTCTTGCATTTTCATTACTCTGATTTAAATTCTTATTGTCCAGGCATCAGGTGTCTGAACTTAATCTCCGCACTAGATAGGAAACTCCAAACAAAACTGGCATCTACTCTGCAAGTATTGCTACCTATTTATTTAAAAAAATAGAAGTTGGTATTGCCAAATTCTTTTATACTCTGGGGCTCTACATTGCACTATTTGTTATAGGCTTTCAATGGAAAGGATAGAAAAGTTATTTCCCTTCATTGTAGATCTGTCAACATACACAATGTCTATGACACTTACTCTGATTGATTTTTACTTGAATAATAAAAAATAAAGCCTATAAATAAAATCTTGACATTTGAATTTCTATACTCTCAAAAAATTAATCAAGATCCAGAAATTAATCCTGAAATCTAATTTTTATGGACTCATATGAATTATAATAAATAATGCCAAGAGCAACAAAAAATGATATGTCTTTGAAAGTCCCGATCTATTTTCCATATGGAAGAATATTTTTAATTTTGAATAGGATAGTTTATACAATTACAATGATGTTCATGATTTGGTTTCAGTCATATGTTGATCCAGCAACCTTACAGCAGTTAACTATTTCCACCACCAATGGCTGCAAGTTCCCTTTCCCTCACCCAGCCTGCCTCTATAGCAGGCAATTTTCTCTCTCTCTCTCTCTCTCTCTCTCTCTCTCTCTCTTCTATGACACTTTGTGGTTTGCCCTATAGACATTTAGGGATAATTATATAAATCCCTTTGTGTGCTTAGGATACATAGTATTCCATTGTGTAGATGTGCCATGGTTTCTTTAGCCAGTCTTCTATTCTCAGGCATTTAGGACATTTCCAGATTCTGGCTATTGTGAAAAGAGCTGCGATGAATAGAGAAGTGCAGATAATGTTTCTGCTGTGTGTTTTTGGGTCTTCAGGGTATAGTCCCAGGAGTGGTATTTGATGGAAAAGTGGGGACTCAATATATAGCTTTGGAGAAATGTTCACATTGTTTTCTAAAAGGGCTGGACCTGTCAGTGATCCCTCCAACAGTGCACCAGAGTGCCTTTCTATCCTCATCCATGCCAGCACTGATTTTTCTTGCTCTTTTGGATGTGTGCTATTCCCTGTGGTGTGAGATGATCCCGAGGAAATGGAGACATATTCCCTGCCATAGATTGAGAGAATTAACATTATCAAAATGGCAATACTCCCTAGAGTATACAATACCCCTAGAGTATACAATTATTAATATGTATAATTTATACAGATTAAATGTGATCCCCTATAAGGATACCATTGACATTCTTCAAAGAAATTGACCAAACACTCCTGAAATGTATATGAATAATAACCCCCAAAAAAAAGCTAAAGCAATCCTTGGGGAAAAGAAGATTGGGGGTATCAATTTCCCCAACCTCAAACTCTACTGCAAAGCAATAGTAATTAAAACGGCATGGTATCGGTATAACATTGAACAGTAGATCTATGGAATAGAACTTAATATCCTGAAACACACTCTTGAATATATGATCATTTAATCTTTGAACAAGGAGCAAGTAATATTAACTGTAGCAAAGAAAGCCTATTCAACAAATGGTGCTGGGAAAACTGGGCAGCCACATGCAAAAAAAAGGAAGTTAGACCTCCTTCTAATGCAATAGAAGTGCCATGCACAAAAGTGAGATAAAAATGAATTAAAGATTTCAACATTAGTCATGAATATATAATGTATATTTAAGGCAACTTAGGAAAAACGCTCTAAGACATTGAAGCTAAAGGAGTCTTCAAAGACAAAACACCACTGGCAAAGCAAATAGTAGCTAAGATAAACAAATGGGATTATATAGAACTGAAAATCTTCAGCACCTCAAAAGAATCAGTGACCAAGATACAGATACAGCCCACAGACTGGGAAAGATATTCACCCAATGCCCATCTGATAAGGGGTTAATATATAGAATGTATCAGTCACTGGTAGAACCTAACAAGAAGAAAACAGCCAATCCCATCAAAAAATGGGGAGAAGAACTGAACAGAAACTTCCAAAAGAAGAAATTCAAATGTCCACAAGGCATATGGAAAAGTACTCTTCATCATTAATCATAAGGATGGTGCAAATCAAGTTCTTTGATAATTTTATAGATGTTTCATCAACAGAGCATGCACTCTTGGAAATATCTGCAGGTTTTACTAGTCCTTGCAATGCTGTGCTTTATCTGACAATGCATTGCTACTCAGTTTTGGAGGAGCTGGCAGGGAAGAAAAAGGGAGAGTAGGCATAATGGTCAAATGGTGAGATATATTTTATTATCTGAATTAAAGACAATGTCAATGACGTAGATACTGGAATTACAAGTACCAACCAATCACCAATTAGTTCAATTTATTTGTTGCTAATGAATGGAAATAAAGTATGCTTATCACGATTTTAAAATAAGAGCTAAACCTTGAGGATAGTGTAGCAGAAATATGACTAATCTGCAGCAAAATCCCATGTTATCCTAGTACCATCTGAGCACAGAACCTAGAGGTAATCCTGAGAAGTGATGAAAGTAGCCCCCAAAACAAAAGAACTAAATGATGATTGGTTGGTACTTGTAATATGATGTCCAATTTTTTGAAGAATATTCATCACAGTACTTATAATGTAAAAATAAATATATAAAATATATTTCTGGTTTTGATGAGTACAAAGTTATCAATAAAAACTATACTTATTGTCACAGCTGAAATGAAACCTTTCTCAATCATTCAGGTGGCTGGTATTTCAGAGCACATATATTCCTGACATAGTTTGAATCATTTTTCCATGCTTGCTTTTTATTGTGAAACAACAGCTCAGGGACCAGATAATTTGGAGAACAGATAGGACACTTTTCTTGCATACAGCTGACTGCATGTTTGATCAGGCATCCCATAATGGATCCAAGAGTACTGCCATGAGAAATCTCTGAGTCTAGACACTGGAATAAATCTATGCAACACTGGGTGTGGACCCCAAACAAACAAACATGCAAGTAAATGCACATTTTAAAATATTTTTAAAAATCTTCCTACTTATATAGAACCAAAAACATATCATTTAACCTAATTCATGTCAATAGAAATTTTTATTGAAAATAAATAATTGTTTATGTTTTTCTTCTGGTATGTTGAAACACTCAATTTCCCTGAGAAAACGAAATATTCCTGTTACAACCTGCAGTGACAATTACTCAAACATTAACTTATATTGGCAATGAATACATTTGCTGGCTTTATTTGTAACTTCAACAAATATGTAAGTCACATATAAGTTTTAAAGCTTTTCAAATTACTCAAAAAATCTTGCAATAATTTGCTTTCACTAATAACAGATTATTTGTTCATATCAGGCACTTATTTTTATGCCTAAATTTTCTATTCAATATGCATGATATATTTTAGTGAGACTTATTATTTGTGTTTTACTCTAGATATGCAGACCTGTCCCTTTACAAATTACTCTATCCACTGAGGAGGAGAAAAGGAAGGAGACAAGAATGCTTCTAATGGGGCAGACTAGGCCTCCTGAGATAAATCCAGAGCCACAGCAGAGCTTGGCAAGCTACCTGTGGTGTATTGGAATATGCCAAAACACAGTAACAATAATGTACCAGCAACAATAATGTACCTCATTCTCAATGAAATGAATGGAAATGTTACTGGTGCCTGCTCGAGACAAATTGATGAACAACAGGTAGACAAATAACACAAGACAAGTGATTCTAGATGTTAAATGGCATCAAAATATTTATATTTAAGTGTGCATGTCCCAAGAAATTCAAAGTTTGAACTCTCAGCAGTATATTCAAATATATCACATTTGTTTCTAAAAACAACTGGAAACATATACTAAAAACTTGAATAGACAAATTTTAACCCATCTATCTTTAGAATTTTAAATCTATCTTTAGAACAAAGGACTGACAATAAGAAAGATAGAGATAGGGAGCAAAAGGGTCCAGGGGCAAGGGGTTCAGATAAGTTGGTGGTATAGAAGAGTGGTATAGTTAAATCTTCAAATCAGAAAGGCAAAAAAAACTCAGTAATGAGATCCAAGCTAAAACAACTGAACTTGCAAATGTGACTATCAAAGTGGAAAGCTGGGGGAAAGGAAAGAAATATAGGGTACAGGTGGAGGGAATTTTATACAGGGTGTTGGAATAGATGCTGGATCATCATATGCTAAAACTCAAGTATGAATAAACTGGTAAATCATGGTGCATTACCAAGAATTTTTTTAATTACTACCAAAAATATTTACAAAAATGTACATTGATCCTACTAGTATGAAATAGAGAAGCACGGCCTCTAGCGGTACAAAGTGTAAAAATAAGAAATGTATTATCGAATATACAGAGGCCATTAATATCTGTGGCCATGATAGAACTTCTATAAAGGTAATATTATTCTTTTATTTTCTTCCTTTCTGTAACCTTATTTTAAAAATAACGTAAAAAAGAAATGTATTATCTAATATAGAGAGGCCATTATATCGGGCCATGATGAACTTCTATAAAGATAATATTATTCTTTTATTTTCTTCCTTTCCGTAACCTTATTTTTAAAAATAACTTGTATCACCAAAATCATTTTTCATCATTTAAAGAGCTTTTAAATCTACAAATGCCTATTTTTCCAGAAAGATTTTTTTCAGAGGTACATGATGGCAAATAATGTGATCATTGTCAGAACTAAAGACAACAAGGATTGGCAAAGTATGAATTTCAATTATGATGAATTTTTATAAGATTTTAAATTGTTTTCATATGAAAAGATCATAAACAAAACACTGAAAATAGAATCCAAAAACTCACCACAAATTCAAACACCATGACAAAGTAGGATTCATCCAAGTCATACAAGGATGGTTTAACATTCAAAAGTCAATCAACATAATACACTATATCAATAAAAGAAATTATAAAAGCCATATATTCATGTCAGTAAGTGCAGAGAAAGCATTTGACAAGATCCAGTATCATCATGATAAAAAAAAAAACTTTCAATAGAATGGGAGTTAAAGGAACCTTCCAAAAAAATAGTCAAAGTCATCTATCATATGCCTGTAGTAAGCATTTCTCCCAATGGGGAAAAGTAACTAAAGGCTCTCCTCATAAGATCAGAGACAAGGAAGGCTGCCCAATCTTGCCATTTCTCTTCAATGTATACTAGAAATATTGCAACATCAGTCAAGCAAGAAAAAGACATCAAGGACATCCAGATAGAAAAGGATGAATCAAGCTTTCACTGTTTGCGGATCACATGATACTGTACTTAGAAAATTCCAAAGGGTATCACGAAAAGTTCATAGAAACCATAGGATTGTATAGTAAAAGTGACAGGTTACAAAATCAAAACCCAAAATCCATGGTTTTCCTATAAACAATGTATGCAAATCATGAAAGAGAAGTAAAATATGGTAAACATTAACAGTGGAGTACTATTGCAGCTTAGTAGGAAAAATGAAGTCATGAAATTTATTTATAAATTTCTTATTAGGAAAAAATGAAGTCATGAAATTTACTTATGAATGGGTGGACACAAAAGAGTCTCATGCTGAGTGAAATGAGTCAGATGTTAAGGGAAAGACACAGAATGACTGTATTCATTTGTGGGTGTTAAAGTATATAATGAAAGCAATATCCAAGGACAGTAGAAATAAAGTCTAGGAGATTTGGTCCATGGTTGGAAGCCTGCTTCAATTTCTTAGGGAAGCGACAGTTGGGATAGGGAAGGGACCACTATGACAAAGATAGTAGTAAACACTCTGTATAAGAACTGTGGGCTGTTAGTAAAGGCACAAACATGATAACCTCTCAGTATATGTTTTGAAAACCATTGTGCCCAAAGAGGGTTGGGGGAAGTGAGAAGAGAGATTGATTTTTAGTCATTGTGTAACTGAAACCCAACCTGATCATGAAAAGCCTTTTAATTGTATCACACAGTGATTCAATAAAATATTTTTAAATGAAATAATTGTTTTCAATTATTATTCATTTATTTTGATGTACTATGATTCATGGTATTGTATATGATAGCTTTACACATTCATCGTTTAACATTACACTCACCACTAGAATGGTTTTTCCTCATACTCATACTTTTTAGGCAATTTTATTTCCTAAGTACTTGAAATAAATTGAGACTTAAATATGTTTTTAAAACCCACTTATAGTTATATAGATTACGTAAAATCTTAGGGTATTTCAAATAAAAGTTTAATTCAATAATTTAAATAAATGCCCTTACATTATTTAACAGTTTAATAATTATCAGATATGCTTTGACCTTTTGGTAAAGATATTTAGTGAATCATTATAACCAAAAACTATAATGGACTGTGAATGGACCATATAGGAATTTATGAAAACCATAATAAAGTATTTAATTATTTTATTTCAATGTTAAGAGTCTATTATTTATACATAACATATATTTGTCTAAATAATAACATATCACAATTTAATATTAATGTAATATTCACATCTATATAAAATATTTTTATAAAGCATCAATTTATAAATACATTCTTTAGATTTAAAATTGCATATAATTTATAAGTTTTGTCTGTAAATACTTAACTTCAGGATGGAAGGGAAACAGTAGAGTCAGTGGTTAAACTGCCTTGTGCAAGGCCAACCAGAGTTTCTGCACTATATACTACATATGGTTCCCTGAGGCCAGTGAGTAATGATCCCTGAGTGCAGACAGGAGTAAGCATTGCCTGGTCTGTCCCACTCCCTGCCAAATACTTGAATTCAAATGCAATTTTCTACAGTGGCATAAAGACCCCCAAAAATTCTTTATTTCAGATTTTCATTAAACATTCTAATTCAAGATCTGAATTTATGATTATATGAGCTTATATGTGTTGCATATACTCTAGATGTTTATAACAACAACATAAATATATTGTATGTCTATAATTACATAATGGGTATACAATTTGTAATACTCTATTTATAAAAAATAGTTTCTTCCACCTGAATCAAAAGGCAAAAATGTGTAAACTGTAACAGAACAATTCAATTTTTCTCTGATCGACTGAAGAATGAAGGTGAATCATGATGAGTTTGACATTCTTCTTTTCCTTTTTATAAAGACAACATTAATAAAAAGGTCAGAAATTGCTAGTTGATTTCCAAATGTAGACGCAGAAAGGAAACTGTTTTTTTGCAGTATTGACATCATTTGTTGATACCATGACAAACTATGTAACTTAGTACATTTGTAAATTCTGAACTATCATTTATTTTTATAGATAAAGATATGAAAAAAATCAGCAGGATTCAAAGTATTTTTAATTTTCAGCACACCAAAAAACACTTAGTGATTAAAGAGTAGTTAACATAGAAAACACCCTTTTAAAAGATATTTAGAAAAGTGCGTGACATAAAAACTGACTGCTTAAAATAACTAGAAAAGCAAATGACACTGATAAAGGTCAGGCTCAAAGTTGAGAAATGAACAGAAACTAAAAGTTATTGGCACCAGGTTTACCTTTGTTGATCTCTAAGATACGGATTTGAAATTGTACATTTCCCTTGATAGACTTGTGGGTAGATATACCAAGTAAGTGAAAACCCTGTAAATGCCTTAATAGAAAATAATTCATAAGTTATTTCTTTATAAATTGAGGAAATTAGAAAATAATATGTATGCATGCATATATTTAAATGTACGCATACATATACCCATGCATATTCATGCATACGCATGTTACATATTTTACACATATAGCATAAAAATATGGGGGAATGAAAATGATTGGTATCTAGCTTGGAGGTATTAGGGTTAAGCAGAAAATGCCAATCCTTGACAAGATACTGACTTTAAATATTTATCAGAATCTAGCAGTGATTTTTCTTAAAGGAGGATCAAATCATTCATAATTTAAATTATCTTCACTATTTTTTAGCATATTATATTTGTCTGACAATCATTATTTCTTGATAAAGGCAACTTTGAAAAGCTATATTTTATATACTCATGAGGTTTAAAGAAAATTTTTTCTTTTATTTTTCTCTTTCTGACTTGGGGTGGGTGGGTGCAGTGGGTCCACACCTGATTATTTTCTGGATCTACTCTTGGTTCTGTGCTCATCAATCACTCCTGGCTGTCTTGTGGGGACCATATGGGAAGCCAGGGATAGAACCCTAAAAGCATTTCACCTCCTACACTATTGCTCAAGTCTGAAAGTTTTCACAATGAGTAGGTAACATAAACAAGAATAGTAAAATAAAAATTATAGAAAATAATTAGTAAATTTAAGCATATGATTAATACTGAATGAATTAAAAAATAAACTAGTCAAATAAATAAAGAGCATTCATATTTATACATTGCATGCTTGAATATATAATAGAATAATTAATAACTCACGGTAAAAGAAAACATAATGGTAATGTGAAAGGAAATATAGCATCTAAACATACACTACTGTAGTATAAAACAATATCAGTCAAAATAAGATATGCATACTTTAGAAAAAAGCTAAAATAAACCAATTAATTATTTCTGCCTTTGTGTATCTGCAATTAAAACATAATGAGAAAATAATAAACTTTATAGTAATTCCAAAAAGTTAACACAACCATCATTGTTCTTTAGTAAGATAGAGTTAGCCTGAAAAACTAAAAAAAATAGTTGGAACCAATGTTGAAAATAAAAGTGTATAATCAGTCCACATCCTATTAGAAAATAAAAGATTATCAATCTATATAAAATATATGTTAGTATCCTATTAATGTTATGATATATTAAATGGTATGTATTAAAAGAGCATTTGCATATGGGATGCCGTCCATGACACCCCGTGTTGTCCCTGGGCCCTGCAGGAATGATATCTGAAATCTAAGTGAGGATTAAGTCCTGATAACCACTTGATATAGCCCAACATAATTTCACGTAAGTTTGTAGTGGGAGAGACTCGCAGAACATGGGGGAGAGCTGCTACTGGCTCTCCCTGTGACCAGCCGCTCACAAGGCACCCGGAAGGGATGGTGGGTTCTAGCCCTGGTCCACCATCCCAGCAGAGCCTCGCAACAAGCCAGACGACCCCCCACTCCATGAGTGCCTCCATTTTCCACATCTGGACTTCTCTCTCCTCAGAACTCCACCCAGCAGACCAGCCTATCACAGCCCGGCTCGCGGGGGCTGCTTGCGTGCCACAGGGTTCATCAATAAATGCTGGACTTAGAGATGCCTACAAGAATATGCTACCTGCACGGCAGAGCCTGGCAAGCTACCCATGTTGTATTTGATATGCCAAATGCCAGTAACAATTATAGACCTCATTCCGGGATGGATTGAGGCTCTTTTATGTTTCTGGAGCAAGCAGATGCCCTTGGGCTTTACTAGCATGAGACAGGACATATGGAGATGTTACTGGGGCCCGCTTCAGCAAATCAATGATGAACGGGAAGACAGTGAAGACAGTGACAGTGATAAGTTTGTAGTATGTGTCAGCTACTTAGACTTTCCTTTATTTTCCCAGTTGCACTTAAAGTGGCCTTTGCAATTCTTGTTTTTGAGCAAGTAAATCTCAAATTCTTTCTGGAAGTCCCCTTTTTATTCTACTGTCTTTCTTTATTCTTTTTTGTTTTTATACCTGTTGATTTGAGCGATTTTTATTTGCATTCCATTGATCATTTATTACTGTAGAGCTATTTGTGATAAAATAAGTACCTTTAGGTGTTTTTGTCTTAAAATTCTTGTATTACCCCTTTAAATTTAAGAGATAACTATAAGTATTGAGGTAACTTGATTAGAGCTTCTTTTCATTCAAGAAAAAGGGTTTCTTTGAGAAATCCAGTGCAAATATTTCAATTCTTTACTATATGAATATTATTCTGTTTTTTGCTTTTCTCTTATATTTGTTTATTTAAGGAATTTTTGATTTATATAGTTATTGATAGCTAAGTTTTAGGCATATAAAATTTTAACACCAGTGTCCACTTCCCTTCACGAGGTACCCCCAGGTACCTGGACACCAGGTACTCCAGCCCCCACACCGTACCTGCCACTTTGACAAGCACATTACCAAGTTAGGTGTTCGCAGCATAGATCTGTGTTTTCAGTGTTGTTGAGTCTATGCTTTGGCTATATCACTATACTATTCTCCCACATCACCAGTATAATTGAATCCCTAATTCTGTTCCCCAATTACTTTCCTTTCTCATTTCCTTTCTGCCCACATTTGATTATTTCCAAACAGGGTCACTCCTCTCTAAACCCTGGGCTGAAATGAAGGATGGTTTAGGCAACCCCCAACCCCCTTTAGCACATTACATTTCCTCATCCAATTATTTTCTATAACACTTGCTCTGACTTTTCACTGAATAATATCTTTTTTTTTGGTTTCATTTTGGTCACACTCGTCTCTCAGGTTTTACTCCCATCTCTGTCTTCAGAGGGTCACTCCTAGTTGCACGGGAACCCAAGTGTTAAGGACTTAACCGGTCAATCATTTGAAGAACTACCTGGGATTTTGTCCTCATTCTCCAATGAGATTATTTCCTCTATTTCTTTTATTTTTTCTAGTGCTTTGTGATATCTATATGAAAAATCAAGCATTAGATGGCAGAGCTATGATCAGGAACTCACACTTGAAATATCAAGTCTGTTTATAGCTATGGGAGTATATGAAATTGGGTATATTTTTTTGTATCACAAGTAGCTGTAGCATCTGCAGCTACATTGACAAGGTCTAGGAGGTCTAGGAACTTACTCAGAGTTGCTAGTAAGAGCCTTATAGTGAATTAGAAGTTGATGTCTAGAACATAGGATCATAGACTCAGGATTATGGCCTTGGAAATGAAGCAGGATGGGCAGACTTTAACTCAGAAATATCCAACAGTGTGATGACTGGCCTAGGAAGAACTTAGGGACTTTTGTCATCATAATTGGAAGATCTTCCATTTCCTTTGTGTTTACATATATTATGGAGTAAGCTGTAAACCTTAAGGTGGCTCAGGCTTAAGTTGCAGCTGACATCTTTGCACTGTACTTGCCAATCTTGAAATGATTTAAATGTTCCCAAAGGTGGATTCCACTTCTTGTTATCTGGAAATGTTTTGGAAGGCATGGAAATTCCTAGCAGTTACAGTGGACTGAAAGGCACTTAACCAGTTGTCTTGGCTATGGGGGTGTCCGTCTTACTGCTCTTACAGCTTACTAGTTGTAGGTATGCAATGGTGAGGATTCCTTCCAGACTGCAGGTCTTAGCAGAACAGCCACAGGAAATAGAAACAATAGCCAACATTGTCAAGCTTCCAGTTTTCAGTTACTTTATTCCAAGTTGAGTGGAATAGCTGTCTTTGTGGGAATTTTAGGAACTCCATAATTTTCTACCTTTTCCCCAATATATTAGAATATTTCAGTTGAAGTCTGTTCACGGGCCACTAGAGTTTTGTCAATTCTTCTCAACAGAAGTCCCCTTTTCTGTATTTTTACTACTGCAGCTGGCTATAAATCTAAGCAGGTGCCTTTCCTGGTGATGGTGTTTGTAGGGGAGGGAGTGAAGGGGACGATTGGGAAGAGGGGTAATTCCTGGATTCAGCAACACTTCCTACTGGTACTCATGACTTTGTATTTAACTATTTTTGTTGGATTAGCTATTCCTGTTCATCACTGCAGCATACTAGGTGGATTATTATCTAGTTGATCCTATTTTCCCTCTAGAAAAAATTTATTGTTTTTATTATTATATTATTTTATTATATTTATTTATTATTTTAATTTAAGAATGTGAAGACTACACTCAAATAAGTGAAATACTCTACTAGATCAAAAATTAAAAAGAAATTGACAACATACAGCAAATGCTTGACATAAGATGAATGGTAAAATCAAAGAAATTATAAAGAAACCTAGTGCCTAGAGATTGTACAGCTGGTGCGGCACTTGTCCTGCACAAAAATATGATGTCTAGTCACTAAATATGGTGTCCCTGAACCCAGAGCCATTATGAAATCCTGAGCATCACTAGACTCAAAACAAAAATAAATAAATAAAAATGAAAATTATAAAAGCAAAAAAAAATGACAAAAAGGAAAGAAGACCTTTTGTTTGGTACAACTAGAAATTTAAATACTCCTTGAGGGGTATGTCTACAAAAATAGTTTTACTTTGGAAAACTGGAGAGTAGAGAATGGATCTTCTATTCTTATAAGAAGGATACAAAATAGTGTAGAATTATTATTGCCTTTGTCTATAATTTCTTTCAGATTGTCTACGTAGGGTGCTGTAAAAGTAGGTAGATTCTCAAAGCCGACACGTAGCAAGTTTCTTGTGAACTTCATTATCATATATAGTACATTCAGTATAACCTTTGGTAGGACATACCTTCTTCCATACCAAGAAATCCCACAGTTAAGATATTGAAATAGAAGCACTGGACAGATAAAAAGCATAGTTGCTCAACAAGTTTAATTATTTTAGCAATTTTCTAAATAACTTGGCAATCTCTCCATACCTTTCTCCTCTTTATTTGTCTGCTTGCACATTTAGAAAATGACTCATATCAAAACCACTTATGAAAGTAATTTACTTTTTCTTAGAGAGATTTTTAATCTTTTTCAATAATTATAATATTTTTATATTACTTCTGCACCATTTTCTTTTAAATGTATGCCAAAATCTCATATGGAGACATAGTAATAACTGTTTTAGAGCATCAGATCATGCCCCCTCTATATATAAATTATCAAATTAATATTACCTTTGCAAGTATGTTAATTATATGTAGTTTTCTTGTCAAAGGGATGCATAATTGATTCCATGTGTGACAAGAAAATGTTTAAGTGGAATTTCAACATCAGTTGAGTTGTTAGGAGTAATAAATTGTGTTGTAGAGAAGATGACTTGCTAGACTGAGGCAAGAACTAATCTTAGACTTGAATGAAACTTTATAAATTATACATTTCAAAGAACCAAATGAAAAAAAAGTTCAACATATATAAAAAGAAATTTTCTTTTATGTGAAAGCAAGTTTCATGATCCCGATTCTACTATTTTCAAATAGACTTTACATATTCAACTATTCATTTTTATTATCAGCAAATCTGAGTTAAAAATAATACTTTATTTTGTTCGTCTATAAAACAAATAAGTAATGCCTTGAGCTCAATTATTTTTCATCAGGCAAACAAATGCTTCTGTAATCTGAAACAGTAAACAAATTTTATTTTTTACTCTGGCTACTAAAAATGGACTCCAATTAAAATCACTGATTAGTTGCTTTGTCTTCATAGCATTCACAGTCATAACATGAGGAATGAGCCATATTTAAAGTATTTAATATGCATTAAGTAGAAGTTATTTTCTCAGAGAATTGAGAAAGACTGTGATCACAATCATACATATCAATAAATTAACCTAAAGTTTAAGTTTACTTTAAAGTAAAGTTTAAATATATTTGGTGGATCAGATGTCTTCAGTTTTGTTATTTTCATTGGAGCAATAGCTCTTTGCAAAACACTACAACAAGCACTATGTTTAGATTTGATCTGAGATTAAATAGATTTTACTGTCATCAATCTGACAGAACTGCAATGTGATCCATTGGCAGGTTGGTATAGAAAGCTCAGGTCAAGAGAAATGCCGTAATAACTTTAATATCTTCTTAACAGGTGAAACACTGGATATATATTTTAGCGTCTATCAAGTTTACTTCTGGTGCTTTCCTTTCTCATTGTCAGTACATCTCTACTTCTCTTAGATTTCTTGCTCTTTTTCTTTCTTAATTCAAACCTGTCTGTAAGCTTCACCAACTCTTGAGAATGCAATCATATTCTTTCACTGCAAATAAGAGTTTATAAGCTCTTTATTTTAACTGTTATAAATCCCTTAGACTTTGTTCTGGTGCTTGTAGTGTAGGAACAAATAAGCAACAGTGGACAGACTTTTAATATTTAAATCTAGATTTACAGCTTTTATTAGAAGCAATTAGAATCTTTGAGGTCATAATATCTGTCTTTCCACATAGAAATAATTGTTGAGGACCAAACTAGAAGCTATAACTCTTGAAAGATTAGGTGCTGTCCAGTTCAGAGGGCAATGCAGCCTCTTTTGTATTATACTTGTATTTGGACAATTCTCTCATTTAATCAAACAATGTGGACATTTTAGTATTTTGATATTGTGACCCCCATTATATGACTTTCTCTCTCAACTGTCAACAGAATCCAATTAACATGTTTATTGATAATATAGTATCTCCCTCTGGTACATATTAATAAGGAATACTTGAAAGCCTCTAACATTTAAACCTTTCAAAAAAGATCTTTAAGTGTGATTAAGTGGAACATGTCTTTATAGAAATTAACTCTGGACAATTTTTCATCCAAAATATTTAAACATAGGAAGCAAACTCCTATTATTAAACAATTTGGCCATATGATCCCATTTTTTTACCTTATGATAATACTTATAATTCCTGGTTTCCCTACCTAACTTCCTTCATTCTCATTATTCTTTTATCTGTTCATTAATCCCCCTGGTTTGATAGCTAGGATATAACATTTCCTTTTAGAACACGTGTTTCATTAATTGCATTATTATTTAGAAAAACTTTTCTTATTGTTCAAGTAATTTTCATATTCTTATATTGCTAACATGCTTGAGTTTTCATCTGCATATTGTAGGTGGATTTTTCTCCTTAATGTATAGTCATTTTATTAATGTTAAAAATGATTTGTCTCAATCTAGTCAAGTTTAAAAAAATGTTATTTTTTTCTTAACTTTGATTTTTTAATAGGATAATCACCTCTTTGAACTCAACTTGCAGGAGCTATCCAACAATTTAAAAAGAACTTTTTTTCTAAGTTCAGAAAGAGTGAGTGGTATCAAGCAGGTGCAAATTTAATATCTCTAAGTCATAGCGGCCAGGCTGATATTCTCAGCAAGGGAGGGCCCACTGGTCTCTGTCAATCTTGAATGGAAGTAAACTAGATGAAGTTGGAAGTATTCTTCCTAAAACCCAGTCTTTTACAATTATTGATCCGCACTTACTACATGATAGTTGACATGAGTCACTTCCCAGCAATTACAAAAAATCAAGCTTTCTTCCTGAGGAAAATCGAAGTGGTTTTCTTTGAATAGAAATAATTTTTGTCACTATTAAAATAGCTTTTTTGACCTTTAAATTTCTTCCCCACTAGAACAAATTTCAGATGCTGCAATAGCTCCTTTGCTCCTCAAACATTAAGTTTCTCAGACATATCCTGGAAGAAGGGGGAAATGTCTTTAAAAAACCTTAATAAGATGGAAGTGCTGCAGGCAAGATTTTAAGATGATTTTCACCATTACTTCCTGTTGTGTAGACATAGTTTTCCTTTAGTTTCTGTGGTGAGGTTTATCAATTAGGTAAGATCTTTTTTAAAGAGGGATTAGAGGTCACAGGTAGAAGAAATCTGAGAACTATAAACTGGGTTAAATAGTTCTCCGATGAGCTTAAATGAGCAAATTGTTATGTTGAGGAGAAAGCCAGGTGGCAGACAATTGTGGGCTGATATAGGGATCTATGAATGACCCTTATGTGACAGCTAACAAGAAAACAACACTTCCATCACATAACTTCCCAAAAAAAAGTGCTGAAAACAGCCTTTGAGCTTAGAAAAGGTCACCAAACACTAATGAGAGCAAGTTGGATGACATTGGTGTCAACCTCTGGAAATTCTGAGCGGAAAGCTTAGGTACATGGTATCCTGACAACTGACCTACAGAAATTATAAAACTAAAAATGAGTCATTTTTAAGTCATTGATGTGATAATTTGTTGTGCGTTATAGAAAACCAACATGGATATTTCATGCCAAAACCCAGAGGAAATTGATTAAAATCTCAAAGAAATAGTTCATAGTATTCACCAGAATTATTTTTATTTATAATCTAAAATTATTTTTATTTTACTGAAAAAAAGGATTTTGTTTCATATGCTTTTGTATCACAAGTATAGTTTAATATTTGAATGATAATAGGATTATACATTTGTAAAGACTAAATGATATCAGCCTCCAAACATTGTTATATTTAATTATTAAATATCTAAAGACAATATTGAGATAATGGTAAATTTTAGTGTAAAACTTCATAGGGGAATATATCAAAGTCAATTTATAGTTTAAAAAAATGCTACTAAAGTGAAATTAGTTTATTAAAGAGGTGAGGTCAATAATCATGTATTTAAGTTTCTCCATACCACATGATGAAATACGAACATCAATTAATTTCCAATTTTATTCTGGTAAAATATTTGTGAACATGAGGAAACTTCTTTTATGGAACAAGCACATATAGAAGCACACATATAAAATAAATTAACTTAAAACTCTCACTGTAACACTGTCTTCCTGTTCATCATTGATTTGCTTAAGCGGGCACCAGTTACATCTCCATATGTCCTGTCTCATGCTAGTAGAACCCAAGGGCATCTGCTTGCTCCAAGAACATAAAGAGCCTCAAACCAATCCATCAGGTCATGGGAATGAGGTATATAATTGTTACTGGTATTTGGCATATCAAATACAACACTGGTAGCTTTCCAGGCTCTGCCATGCGGTTGGCATACTCTTGTAGTCCCCTCTGATCTCCAGCATTTATTGATGAACTGTGCAGTCGCTTGTGGCCACACAAGCCAGGCTGTGATCAGCTCTTCTTCTGGGTGGAGTTCTGACAAGAGGGAGTCTGGATGGAAAATGGTGGCCCTAGTGTCTGAAAATTCTATATTTAAAGAAAAGTATTTGTGAACCTCGGAAGGCACTGAACTGCTTAGAATCCAATATGATATGGCAATGGAATCTAATAAAATTTGAGGCTTCATACAGAGAGGAATCATATCAGGGAGTATAGAAGCAATGATTTCCTCTTTACTAAGCTCTCATGAGAGCATTTAGACTACATTGCATATTCAATCCTGAAATCTGGGTTAAAGAATAGAAAAGAAGAAAGTAATTCATGAGCCAAAAATAGGTAAGAGAAATGATACCTAAGGTTGTGGTGTTGGGAGAATTGAAGCATTTGGTTGACATAAGAACATGAAACATCTAATTGACTTAGATCATCTGATGTGGGTGAATTTTCCTTTTGTTACATGAAGAATGAAATCACAGAAGACATTGAAGAAATTACTAACCCTCTGCTTCACAGGTTACCTTTAAACAATATTTTAGGAAAGAGTAGACTGTGAAAAGTAATTCAAACTTGTAGTTCTTTTTCCCAGTGATCTTCCTATCATATCTAACTCTTTATACCATTATTTAGAATATGCCCGATTACTGTACAAGGTGTTATTTTTATTCTCAATAGAAAGTTTAATAGAAGATTATTTGTCTATTACTGTTGCTATTTTATTACTAAATTAATTTTATTATTAGCACAAAATGCAAAGTTTGATAATCTTTCAACCATCAGGAGTATATGCTAAAAATAATGCATTACAAATTAGCATTTGATACAATTTCAACATGTAAAATTAATATGCAAAATGTAATAACAGAAAAACAACGTCAGTGATGAAGCATTGAATATTTATGTATTTGCTTGTGTATTTGGTAAATGCAAAATACATAAATACATTTTAAAAAACAGTATAAAGATTACTTAATTCTTAAGTACTTTAGATATATGAAGTTTGATACTAGGAGATACTAGAGAGAGAAGGACACTTGCCTTGCAATGGGGGTTCTACATCATGTACCACAGCTATACTCCTGATTTTCACTAGGAGTGATCTTTGGGTATAGAACACACCACTGGATTTAGCACAAACGTGAAAAATAAGTAATAAAATACATATAACAACAAGGGCTTGGGCTGATTTTACAGTGGGGATGATACTTGCTTTCTTTAAAAATCAATGATTCTGTTGAGATCGAAGTGGTCATCAAAGTCCTATTCAAACAGGGCATTCAAACTCAATACATCAAGATTCTTCATGAGCTGTATTATGAATTCACCACCAGGATCTCACCATTCTACAAAGAAGTGATCATTGATGTCAAAAGAGGGGTTCAGGCAGGGTGATACCATTTCACCAAAACTCTTCAGCGCCACCCTTGAGAACGTCATGTGACAACTAGAATGGGAAGGAATGGGAGTGAAGATAAATGGTCAGCAATAACACCACCTCTGCTTCTCTGATGACATCGTTCTAATAACACCAAACATTAGCCAAGCAGCACAAATGCTGGCTGACTTTGTCGAGATGTGAAATGATAGGTCTACAGCTGAATCTCAACAAAACAATGTTCAAAAAAAATGAACTAGTTCTAGAGGCCCCATTCATTCTCAATGGAATAAACATTTCTGAATGCAGCAGTTATGTGTACCTAGGTTGAGAACTAAATATGATGAATGACCTAAAACCTGAGCTGCACAGGAGGAAGAGAGCTGCATGGAATGCCTTCAAGAGCACTGAAGAAATAGCTAAAAGGGACGAAGAACCTCTGGTTCCGGGCACATCTCTTTGACTCCACCATTCTACCTGCATTAACATATGCCTCAGAGACCTGGGCCCTACAAAAGCAGGATTTTGTAGCAGAACGCTATTTGGGTCTCCCAAAGAGGAATCAAAAGAGCTATGCTTAGAATATTATGCCTCACTCAAGTGAGAGAAGGATTCCGAGTTCTGACCTCTGTCAACAATCGAGAGTCAGGGATGCTGTCTCGTTTGCCAACGCATTGAAAATCAGATGCACTTCACATGTAAAGCGACTTTGGAGATGACCGCTGGACTAGAACCATTACCCACTGGATCCCTCAGGATGTCAAGGGCACTTGATAGGGACAAATGGAAACGTTACTGGCTCCCACTTGAGCAAATCAATAAATAACTAGATATAAAGTGATCAAGTGATCAAGGATGTTTGCCTTGTACTGTTGCAGACCTAGCTTTGATTCTTGGCATCCCATATGGTCCTTTGAAAAACACCCAAGTCTAACGTTTGAGTGTAATGCCAGGAATAACCTCTGAGGATTGTAGGACGAACACACACACATACACACACACACACAAACACGCACACATAAAATATCTATTAACTCAAAGAAATATGAAGTGAAAGTATTGAATTCTTTCAGCATTTGATGCTCTCTGGCTCCATTTTAACAGCCGTATGTCTCTGGAATTAGTCTTGGCCCTGCAGTAACTTTACTCTTTCTCTATGATCTTCATACACCACACATGCACACACACTTACTTCTTTTGAGCACCTTACTTCCTGAACTATCTCTATTCTCTACATACAAACTGATTAGAAAACCCCTATACTGATTGGATTTTAATTAATTGACAATGATTAAAGAATTTAAAATGATTATTTTTTAAAATCAATATTTTACTTTAACAATTAGTGTTCTTAGAATTTTTTAGTTCATTCTTGGCAGTCCCCTTCCAAAAGAAGTTAGGCTGATTTATATGGGTTTTAGTTGGTGGGTATCTTTCAGACTTTTGTGAGATAGACTGACTGCATACTAATATACTGATAGGGCAGTATATGTTTCATTTCAGACGTGTTTATTTACTCTCCTTCCCTGTCATGTACATAACTTACTATTCAAAGGGAAAAAAACACATTCAAAAATGTTATTTCCTTTGGCTTTTAGAATTAGAATTTGTTACTATTGTTTCTGTAGTCAACAATATGAAAGAAATGTTCAAAATTGAACTTCGATTTTTTTTTCTTTTTGGGTCACATCAGGCATGCTCAGGGTTACTCCTGGCTCTGCACTCAGGAATTACTCCTGACAGTGTTAGTGGGGCCACATGGGATGCTGAGGATCGAACCCGGTCGGCAACGTGCAAGGCAAATGCCCTACCCACTGGGCTATCGCTCCAGTCCCCAAATTGAACTTCAATCTTCTAAGAGTTGAAAGATTTGACTATTGCAAGATGCTTAAGTGGTAACTGCCTAGTCCTCTTACTGGACAGTTCTGTGTCTGCTCAATAAGTAGGTAAAGACTTTTTATACTGCATTTTTTCTTTGTAGAAATAAATTTTCTTTTAAGTTAGTTCATTTTTACCCAAAATATAAAAGTTCAAGAGAATACTATGTAGGCCAATATAATATGCAAACATGCAATTTATGTGATTTATAAAAAAATTATACTGTGGATTACACTTGGGATGAACAGATACAAAAATATTTAGCACTTAATGAATCATTGCTTAGTGAATCTTTCTAATTTATTTTACAGAAGTATTCCAACCAATTCAAGACTTTCACATTCTGTTCTTAGTCATTTTTATGCTTACTTCTAACTATATCACAAAATTATAAAATTAATTCATAATGTTTATTTATTTGCCATAAAATTTCCCCTTTTTACTAGTGCTCCCTTTTATCATACTCTTACATTTCCCTGAAGTATATAGTACTTATTAGCATAGAAATAATGGATAATTTTCTAATTTATTATATTATCATTATAGTTTTTCGTATCTTTTCTTGCTCTCAAGATTTTTAGCTATGGTAAAGCAAATTTTTCTTTGTTTATTACATGCCAATAGATGAAAATAAATTTTCTTTGTCTTTATTTATTACATGTCAATAGACAAAAAAATATTCTCCTGGTTCATATTACAGATATATATATATTTATATATATATTTATATATATATACATACATCTGTATTTTAATAGAATTCATATACAAAACTCTTTGGTCTATATTACAGAGACATATCTATCTCCATATATATGAATAGCATATTATATATATATATATATATATATATATATATACTATCAATCAAGTATGGAACTGTTACCATTAAAAAGTGATTGTACAAAAATCAAGGACTTAATTATATATATATTTTTTCAAGATTGATGTTCCTTAAGCACTAAAAGTGGTATCAATATATGTAAGATGAGACATTATTAAGATCCTTCTAGGTTTTTGGTACAAAGGAAACATAAAGGAGAGGTAATGTGACAGTGTTGGAACTTCTAATTAGTGCTGTGGAATATCAGAGCTTGATTGTCAAGATTAGAGACTCAGTGCTTTAAAAACTATGCTAAGGTATTTATGACCCAACAGCTCAAATATAAAGAATGTATTTATCTAAGCATATTAGAAAAAGCTAAGGCTCATATTAAAATAAAAGTATATGTCAAGAGATAAACGTCACTACTTTAAAATAACAAACGTTACTCAGCTATATCAAACTGCCACATGAACATATAATAGCCTCATTTTATTTAGCACTGGGATGATAGAAATGCTTTAAATTTGAATTCCTCTCACCGTAAGTCAATGCCCTGATGATAATTAAATATCTAGTATTATTCAGGAGCTTTTTTAAATTAAGAAATTTTCTCCTTGGAGTCTTTGTGAAGAGCTAAGTATATTCCTGTTAAAATAAATCTATTATATCCCTTTAGGACTCAAGTTAATTGTAATAACAAGCTACATACAATTTAATAATCGAAAAAAAATCCTTAACTTCTTATAAAGCAAAGAAAAATAGACAAAGAAAACTTATTCTTTTTTCCTCTTTCTCTTTCCCTTTCTCTTTCTCTCCCTCATGTATACATATCTTCTGTTATAAATTAGAAATATAGTTTAAATCACTTAGAAGATTATTTTTATGCCCAAGAAGCCATTCAGGAGTATAATCTATTCTGAAATTCATGAGAAAATCCTTTAAAATGTCAGACAACAGTTAAAACATTCTATGATTAGGGCATATTTTAATTTTCTTAATGTCAAAACTCTGCTGTGGGAGAAGCTTATGCACACTCATTTTAAATTCACATGAGTTGATATTAAAATGGAGTCACACTCTTAGAAGTATTGATATCAAGAATTGAAGTATATTTTTTAAAGAGACCAGTCTGACCTTCAAGGAAGTCAGAGCAGAATAAAATGAGTTAGAAATAAAATAATTTTAAGATAATAAATAAAATAATGAATAACATCATTCTTCTAAGAATCTGAATGAGGTTGTATAATTTTTTTTCATGATTGATGTTCCTTAATCACTAGAGGTAGTATCAATATAGGTAAGATAAAGATGAGATAATGTTAAGAATCCTTCCAGATTTTTGGTACAAAGCATGTGAGAAACAGTGGAAGGGTTATATTTAAGCTTCTCATGTGTAGATAGTAGCAGGTAGATTTAATGCTTTCAATAGCATATAAATATTTTTTGAGGTCATGTGACATACAAAGTACTAACCATTAGCATTTTCCTTTTATTTGGACATAGATTCTATGATTGCATGTTAATGTAAAGTTTATGGTACAGATTACTGGACCATGTAAGCTCTTTCACAGGCCATAATCCAGTCTCATTAATAAATCTTAAGAAATATAACAAGATGCAAAGATTTTTTCTGGACCCTGCACTAGGCTGAGTCATCCGGAATATCTCAGAGTGGAGTAGAATCAGCCTCTGCACCAGTACAAACTTAGCCCCAGAAGCCAAAAAACAATCCACACCCTACGATTGCCACCATGCTCTTTCCTGGTCCCCACTGGGGAGAATGATGAGGCGCCCTGCACAAAATGCAAATATCCGGGAGCAGGGTCAGGGTTCCCCTTCTGTCCCAGGGTTTTGGCAGATATTGGTGGAGAAAGACTCAAGAATCCAGAGAAGTTTTAAAATTCTTTACTTAACACAGATTCTGGCATACAGATCAGCAATAGGAAAAGATCCAAATTTAGGGTTCCCGGCTAGACCCAGGCCACGTGTAGGCCAAGATGGTGGCCACCACATGTTAAGGCCCTGTAGGGAGGAGACAGAGATGAGGCACCAGCAGAAAGGAGAGAGAGAGAGAGAGAGAGAGAGAGAGAGAGAGAGAGAGAGAGAGAGAGAGAGAAACAGCCTAGTTTTAGAAACCCTGCAACCCAGACCTCCCACTTCTATGGGAAGCCATAAGTGTCAAATGCCCTCAGGTAATTTCTCCCAGGACCTCACCTAGACCCTTTGAGATGTTAATGTTGCCAAGCCAAGACCTGCCTAGGAAATGCCTCTGCAGGGTAGAGAGATGGAGTTTCTGAGATGAACTGTATCTCAAAATACAAAGGCATGAATCTGTACCAAATAATACACTATAGCCAGTTAAATATTTCTCCAAGAGTTAGCAAGACTCTTGTCTTTACTTCATGGTAGTGCTGTGTTTTAGCTTTGAGTTATCAGAGAGTCCTGCTTGCTTGCTTGGAGGCAAACAGCATTTGTCTCTGGTCTAATTACTTAGAGATCCAACCTGGCCAGGCAAATATACCAGTAAGATCTAGCTAGTCACACAATGATTGTGGCAGCGTGAGAGAATATTTATACTAGCCAGTATAGATTACATGGTCAGATAAACTGCCACATTCAAACTGTACTCCTCCTATCTACAAAGTGACCTACGAAGTGACCAGGAGGCAACTCCAGGCCAGATTTGGAGGCTGTGGACAGGTGTACTGCAACACCCCACTGCACCAAATGAGTGTCATCCAGAAATTTAATGTGTTGAAAGACTCCGGCATGCAAGGTTTGTGACTGAAATCTCCAGGCTTTTAAGTAGTAGTAAATATGTTAGCTCCCCATCCCACCCCCCCAATATTCCTTAATTCTATAAGCTGCTGCAGTCATGCAAATGCCCCAAAAATGCCACCCAATAAAATAATTTAACTTTATTTGTTTCTGCTTGTAAACTTTTTAGTTGTTTCTCATTGTTAAAATTTTGGACTTTTTAGACCTCTGAAATTCGCCTTACTAGATAGGAAGGGATGTGATGTAGAAAGACATCAAATCTTGATTAATAAAATATAAACACAGAAGAAAACCTATAGCACATCTTGAAAATATGTTAATACAAGGCCTTAATAGCTCCATTATGCGATACACAATCTTCTCTAACTTCCTTCTGGGAAACAGGTTTTGATCATTCTTTTAGTCAATTATAACAAACAATATAAAAACAAATCATTGAGGCCCTTCTCTGGTGGCATGAAAATTGAAAATAATGGTGATTGGAAGGTACAATGGAGGTGGGATTGGTGTTGGTATATTGAGTGTCTGTAGCAAATCATCACAACTTTGCAAAGCACAGTGTTTAACGTATAATGGGAAAAAAGAAAAATAATATTTATAGGCCGTCTGAACACAGGAAAGCACAGAAGAAAAAGGACATTGCATTTAAGGCTACATTATAGTCAACAAAAAGATAAAGTTGTAAATAAATTAAAAAAATAAAATGTAAGCACATAATGCTGGCATAAATGTTCTGAGAGTTTTCTTTGGTTGTAAAAGATTATGAGAGTTCTTATTCAAGGAATATGGATAATATGATCAAGTGCATGATAATATCATACAACCCTGTAGAAGAGAATTAGTAGAAGAGGAAATAGTAAATGTCAGAATTTTGAGCCTAGTACAATGATTTGCTTTATTGTGAATAGTAGAAGACTAGAATGGGTGGAGGAAAGAAAATAGTGACAATGATAGTTATGAGGTAAGTCCAATGAATATAATTATTGTTACAGTGGAACTTACAAGTAACTAACAAGGATTTTAGACATTCTACTAAAGAAAAAAAAAACATCATCCTTAAACATACTTCCCAAGTGAAATGATATGAATTACATTTCAAAATGTTACGAAGAATAAACAACAGGTGATTTATATAGTAATGGCTTTGCATATGCAGAAATATATTTGCTGTTTTCCTTTTGTTTGGTGGCCATACCCAAAGGTGCTCAGGGCTTTCAATTGGCATGTTGGGGGGACTATATGGGGTTTGTGGATCAAAACTGGGGATCAGGTTTGATATTGTCAATCTGGTGTAATACATTTAATATTTGGATTGAGAAGGATATTACACATCAGAGTACTGTATATTTTATTATATTCTAGTAATGATATTGCAAGAGAAGGGCACATTTCTATAAAATATAGGTTGGTATGGCACATTTTAAAAAAATTTGCAGCAGCTTCTGAACTTCTTGAGTTCAAGAGAAATTAAGATAGCACACTGCACATAATATATATATATTTATTAATTATATTTAAATATATATTTATTCATATATATGCACACATAAGTGGTTCATAAATAATAATAAACATAATAAAACAAATCAAAGCAAAAATTCTAGTTATTCTTAAAATTACTACAAATATAATTGAAATAGAGAACCAGTGCCAATTTGAAACAGTACATATATCTTAATTCCCTAAACCGAATGATTTACTGTCATATATACATAGAAAATATGCTTTGGTCAAATTGTAAGTAAACTTCCTTGCAAACTACTAATTTATAATTTTTAGGAATCTATATTACATTAGTAAAGTAACTTGTAGCTGATTCAATAACTGAGTAAAAGAATAATAATGATATAGCAAACTAATATATTTAATAAAAAATATATGCCTAGCTGTACATATTAAAATCCCACAGATACTATTTAATTGATATAGACAGTCCCTAATCCCAGCAACATTTTAATACAAAAAAATTTGGAGGATTGATTTATCATATGAATAGATATATTTTGCTATTTGTGTCTAGAAAAATCACTAAGCAATGCAATGCTATTTTTAATATAAAATGCAGCTTCACAGGCAGTTGTTTTTCTTCATGTAATTTTAAGGCAATGCTTTTCCCCAATTTTCACTAATTTTATATGCCATCAAGATTGCAATATATTGGTTTCCTTAAATTTATGTGCATTTTGTGTTAAAATGCAAATTGCTATTGAAATCATGCAAAAATAAATGAAAATTTATATATTTAATATCATGTATTAGATCATAATTACTCAAAATATTACTTGATATTATTTGGATCCACATGCAGTAAATTTTTCAATTCTATGAATAAAAATGCCTCAAAACATTAAAAAAATTTCAATAAGTGCTACTGTTAATCTTTTTCAGACCCTTCCAGAAATCAAAGAAACTGAAACACTACAAAATTGTTTCTAGAAGCAAATAATACACTGCTACCAAAACTTGATATTGACAACACAAACAAAGGACACTAAGACAACATTTCCTGTGAAGCCTTGGAGATATATTTAACTGGCATTAGTATTAGTCTTTGGTACAGAGACATTCCATCTCAGAAACCCCTTCTCTACCCTATAAAGGCATTTCCAGGCAGATCTTGGCTCAAGATATCAGGTGAGGTGCTGGGAGAAATTACCTGAGGGCATTTGATCCTTCCTGCCAGGGGAAGTTACATTTAGCTTATAGCTTCTCCCAGCTCTGCTAGGAGGCTTTTAATTAGCTCTGGGTCCTTGTAAACAACCAGATGGTCTCCCTGAAGTTGCTACATTTCTATAGAGCTGTTTTCCTGTTTTCATCTCTAGTTTGGGGAGCTTGGGGGGATTCGTAGCTATAAAATAAGCTGTAAGAAGAAAGAATCTCTCTCTCTTTTTCCCCCTTTTTACCATTTTGGCTTCCCTTAGCGTTTTGCTTCTCTGTCCTCTCCATTCTCTGTTGGGCCTCAACACGTGGTGGCAGCCATCTTGGCCTACACCAGGCTGTGGCCTAGCTGGAACCCAGAGTCCGGGAGGTTTTCCCTGCTCTTGGATTGTATATTGGAACCCGTGATAGTAAAGCCCTTTTCAAACTGCATCGGATTCCTGAGTCTTCATCCATTCCCGCCAGCTTTGGAGGTAGAAGGAAACTCACTTCCCGACACTGGCGGTGCTCCTGACAGAGATCCAAGGTAGGTTCAATATGTGCAAGTCAATTAATGTAATACTACATCAAAATAGAAGAAAATGTTTTAAATATGCTCATACCAATAGAAACTGAGAAATCACTTGCAATATCTAGTGATTATTTATGTTAAAAGCTTTCATTAAAGTGTGAATTTAAGGTAGTTTCTTCAACATAGTCTAAGTTAGTTACTACAACTCCATAGCAAGCATATACTCAGTGGTGAACAACTAAAACTATAGTGCACATGATGGCCTCTAAGTGTATGTATTTCAATCCACAAAATGTAAGAAAAGGAAAAGAGAGAGAGGGAGAGAGTAAAGAGGTAAAGAACCTGCCATGGAGACAGGCTATGGGAGGGGGGAGGGAATTGGTGACATTGGTGGTGGGAAATGGGCACTGGTGGAGGGCGGGGTGCTGGAACACTATGTGACCGAAAGCTCCAAACATGAACAATGTTGTATTGTGTATCTCACGGTGGTATAATGAAATATTCACTGTCAAATTAAACTTTTTTTTTTCTAAAATCAGGTAAATGACAAGGTGGTTGACTTTCATCACATCTATTTAATACTTACTGGTAATACTTGCCATGGCAATATAGGAAGAGATGTCATGGGCATCCAGATAGGAAAATAAGTCAGCTCTGACTATTTGGTTATGACATACTATATTAGGAAACACTGTCACTGTCACTGTCACTGTCTTCTCGTTCATCATCGATTTGCTTGGGTGGGCACCAGTAACATCTCCATATGAGCTGTCTCATGCAAGTAGAGCCCAAGGGCACCTGCTTGCTCCGGGAACATAAAGAGCCTCAAACCATTCCATCAGGTCATGGGAATGAGGTGTATAATTGTTACTGGTATCTGGCATATCAAATAAGACATGGGTAGCTTGCCAGGCTCTGCCGTGCGGGTAGCATACTTTTGTAGTCATCTCAAAATCCAGCATTTATTGATGAACCGCGCAGGCACAAGCGGCTACGCAGGCCAGGCTGTGATAGGCTGGTCTGCTGAGTGGATTTCTGATGAGGGTGAAGTCTGGGTGTGGAAAATGGAGGCCCTCATGGAGTGGGGGGTTGTCTGGCTTGTTGTGAGGCTCTGCTGGGGTGGCGGGCCAGGGCTAGAACCTGCCATCCCTCCGGGCGCCTCATGAGTAGCTGGGAACATGGAGAGCCAGTAGCAGCTCTGCCCCATGTCTGTCTCTAGGAAGTGTGTAGGAAACACTTAAAGACTGAAAAAAGTTTCTAGAAATAATAAACTTGCATAATAATGTGAAAGGGTTTCTGTATAAACATAATGGAATACAAGAGAGACAAATAGTTTAAATTCCCCTTCACAAGTGTAGATCAGAGTATCAAATTCTTAGGAATCAACCTGACAAAAGAGACGAAAACCTATACAAAAATAAATAAATAAATAAATAAACTTCAAAACATTACTGGAAAAATTGAAGTGGCACAAGCCTAAGAAAACATGTCTTCTGCACATGGCTTAGAAGGAACAATAGTCAAAATGGCACTACTTCTCAAAGTACTATTCAGATTCAATGGAGTCCTTATATTGATACCCATGGTATTTTCTACAGAAATAGCTATGATTCTTCTACAATACTTATGGAATAATAAGCCCCCATAAATAGTGAAAGCAATTTGTGTAAAAGGAGATAGGACATATGGTTTTCCCCACCTACAAACTGTAATACAAAGTAATAGTAATTTTAAAAAAAAATCATGATACTGGAATAATTGAAGACTATCAGATCACTGTCACAGAAGTGAAATTCTAGAGGCAGACCCTCCCTCAGGCACACTATTATATAACAGTTGATAAAGGCACAAAAGTATAAAGCAGAATGAGGAAAGCCTGTTCAGCAAGGGATGCTGGGAAAACTGATCAGTCACATGCAAAAAAATCTTTCAAACCTCAAACTATTTTCTCATGTCATGGTGTTAGAGAGTACAATAGTTAAACCAAAATGAACTAAATACTTCAACACCAGACCTGAATCCGAAAGTTACATAGATAAAAATGTAATCAGAATTTTCCATGATTTTGAAGCTAGATACATTTTCAAGGGTATGATACCATTGCCCAAACAACTGGAGAGAAAAAATAAATAATTTGCACTGCATTAAATCATAGAGCTTCTGTGCCACAGAGGAAATGAAGACCAGAAAACAGAGACACCCACACATTTGGAAAAATGTCTTGCTCACCGTTCACCTAATAAAGATCTAATGTCCAAAACTTATAGAGCACTGGTAGATCTTTATTAGGAAAAGTCATCCAACCCCATCAAAATTGGGAAGAAGAGATGAATGGAATCACCCCCCAAAAAGAAATATAAACCACCAAAAAATATGTAAGAAATGATCATCATGGAAATGCAAATCAAACAATGACATAGCACCTCACACCAGAGAACAACAATATCCCTTGTTGATGTGATGCTGGGGAAAGGGACACTCATGCATTACAGGTGGGGAATGTTGATTGTTCCTGCCTTTAGGGAAACAAAACAAACATTCCTCAGGAAGTGAGGATGTGAACTCTATATGACCCAGTAGTTCCACTCCAGGGAGTACATCTTAAGGGCCGAAAAACAGAAAACAAAAGCCAAACCAAACAAAACATCTACAGTCCTATGTTCTTTGCTGCACTATTTCATTTTGAAACACGTCACACTGGCCCAAGAATAGAAGACTCGATAAAGAAGTCATGGCTCCTCATGAATCCGAAAGTTACATAGATAAAAATGTCATCAGAATTTTCCATGATTTTGAAGCTAGATACATTTTCAAGGGTATAATGCCATTGCCCAAATAACTGGAGAGAAAAAAATAAATAATTTGCACTGCATTAAATCATAGAGCTTCTGTGCCACAGAGGAAATGAAGAACAGAAAACAGAGACACCCACACATTTGGAGAAATGTCTTGCTCACCAGTTCACCTAATAAAGATCTAATGTCCAAAACTTATAGAGCACTGGTAGATCTTTATTAGGAAAAGTCATTCAACCCCATCAAAATTGGGAAGAAGAGATGAATAGAATCGCCCCCAAAAGAAATATAAACCAAAAAGAATAACCACAGAGTACTACTGAGCCTTAAGGAAAGATTGTTTCCTAATACATGCTGGATCTGGAGAGTATCAAGCTGAGGAATGTAAACTCTGGGTGATGAGCAGACACAGAATGAGCTCTCCCATAAGTCTGTTATAAAGAAATATAGCTGGGGAATAACAAATGGCTAAGTGGTTATGAGCATGGGAACTGGTCTTAGGTTAGAAGCTTGCTACTGGTGGGGTGTGGTGACTAGATCAGGAAGGGACTCATTTGAGGTTGTTGAAGGACAGTGGTCACTCTGGAGGAAGTCATAGTGCTGAAAGGAAGTAAAGTGATATGTTTGTTACCCTAAGAGCAATGATATTTTAAACTACAGTAGCTAAAAGGAAGGATTAAAGCATATGAGAAAGAGATAGCATGGGGCCGGGGGGAGGCAGGATGTGGCAGCTGGTAAAATGGGTCACTGGTGGAGAGAAACAGGCACTGGTGAAGAATTGATGCTGGAACATGGTGTGCCTGAAACTCAACAGTGAATAACTTTACAATATATAGTGATTCAACTGCAAGCAGTTTAAATAAAACTGTTAATGTAGCACTTAGTTTTTCTATGACTTTGTTTTTTATTAATATTATATCATTGAAAGATTATTTTGTATAATTGAGAATGCTATAGCTAGAAGATTTTTCTAATCATTCATGTATGTATCTGTGTATTCCTAGAGCTCAAATAGATATCATTTAAAAGGTATGAATAGTTTAAATAAGATCATTTCCATAGTTTTATTAAACTCCTGCTACTGTATTCACAACATTTTGCTTGGCTTGTTTTATAATCTTCCAAAATGAAATATATACTTAGAAATTTTTCTTCTAGAGACATATTCTCTTTGATTTTAATTTGATTATAACCATTCTTTTTTTTTTTTTTTTTTTGGCTTTTTTTGGGTCACACCCGGAGATGCTCAGGGTTTTCTCCTGGCTCTGCACTCAGGAATTATTCCTGGCAGTGTTTGGAGGACCGATGGGAAGCTGGGAATCAAACCCAGGCCTGCATGGGCGGCGTGGCAAGGCAAACACCCTACCAGCTGGGCTATTGCTCTGGCCCCATTCATTCTTTATTATTTTAAACATTATCTGTTCATAATGGACTTGCAAATATTTTATTTTAGTCCTAGACTTTCTACCATATTGCACACTTAAAATTTCTTCTTAGACATTTCATAGGCATCTTACATTTCATAAGAATAAACCTGAATATTTTATTGCATTCATCCATCCAAGTATTACTTATGTATCTTTTAAGACTCAAGCAGAAAATTGGAATTCTCTTTTTATGTTCCTTATTCATTTGTTTTGTATGTTCAAAATATGTTGAACATATAAAGTCTATCATATGTTCAAATTTATCATGTTAATTCTATTTGTTTATATATCTTGAATCGAAGTGTTTTATCAGTACCTTTATGCAAAGCCATCACCTTCTATTGACTCAAATGCCAAAACACAGTCCTGATTTATTCTCATGCTAATTGTTTTCTGTGTAATGAAGGAACTTGGAAAATGATACCCAAAATATGACTTTTATAAAAAATTTCTTTGTGCTGAAGCAATTAAGAAGTAATGCAAAAAATACATTTTTATGTAAACAGTCAAAAACTCTGCTTCCACTTTGTTACTGCACAATCATTTTATTTCTTCCATAGTAATAGATAATTTATTACCTCCATAGAAAATTACTATGACTATTATAGACATTTTTCAAAATAAAAGTGTACTTGCATATAAATTTATACAAAATTGTTTCTAACTTTTTATAATGAATTGAACCAATTTTATTAAAATAAATTTAGAGAAGTCTGAGGGAAGAGAAGCAAAAGTGGTACCTTCTAATGGAGAACAGACTCTGGAATTCAAAGGTCTAATAAAATATTTAAAGAAAATAGGAATATGTAATTGATTAGCATGTTATTTCCTTCCAAGTAGAGTCATATATTGGCTATAGATACATAATTATATTTTTGTCACCACATAAAAAGATGTTGTGTACCAGTTGATGAAAATGCTTCGTAATTTATCTGGAAAGATGTGAACAGTAAAGGGAAACCTATCAGAAAAACAGGGATCAATTTGAGGACTATAAACTCTGGAGTCTTATCTATTACTTAATAATTGAGAATGATAAGATTTCAAACTTAAACTCTTAGCCAAAGGCAGTCAATAATAGAGAATTACCATAATTAATATGAAAGAATATCAACCGATTAAAGCGGTATTACATTAAAAACAAACAAAAATGTTTTTTCAATATTATAGCATAATTATATTCACTACATCAACAATTCATTGTGAAAGAGAAACTTTGTTATGAGAAAAGTGTTTCCCTCTAAGTTGTAAGGGTCATATGAGAAGTTGCAGTTCACCAAGAGTTTTCTAAGATTCTATATCACCCTTATTCCCCTGCAAGTAAAGTTAGTTCTTTTGCCTCTACATAATGACATTGGCTCCCTTTACCTAATGACCCTGACATTACATACTGTGATACTGTTATTCTGCTTGGAAGCTCACTTACTACTTTCCACTTTGATGTCTTTATTAACCTCAGCACTAGATATAGAAGTTTCCATGACCCAAGAGACCAATTATCAAGTAAAATATTAGAAGAAACTTACGCAAAAAGTATAAAATTTTATGATAGTTTGTGAATGCGTATATGTTCATAGATTCATAAGAAGTGAAAAAATATGTCTGATTCAGGCTGAGTTTATTCATAGAGGTATATGCACCCTACTTCCTAGAATTCTAAAATAAATGTTTAAACCTCTTAGTTATTTTCCTCCCTCCCTCCCTCCCTCCTCCCTCCCTCCCTCCCTCCCTCCCTCCCTCCCTCCCTCCCTTCCTTCCTTCCTTCCTTCCTTCCTTCCTTCCTTCCTTCCTTCCTTCCTTCCTTCCTCCCTTCCTCCCTTCCTTCCCCCCCCCTCCCTATTTCTGTGTGTCCATCTCTGTCTCTAATTCTGTCTTGTTCTCTTTTTGGTTATTATGCTGCATTCAGCAAAAAACCATCTGTTAGCATGAAATACTATTAATACATATATAATGATATGATTTCATATAAATAAACATTTAAAGAAATGATATGATTTAATGTAAATAATCAGGATTTAAAGAACTGACTTATCTTCTCTGACAAAACATCTACTAATTTGGAAACATCTCTATTTCCAATAAATTTTCATATCATCTTTTATGGTGGTATTGAGAAAGTGTAGAAGGAGTATCAGCATTTAGAATAGCCATAATGCATATATTAAGCTAGTAATAACCTATAAGCTAATAATGTTGACACAGGAATGGGTTCTCATTGTGGTAGAAGCCATGTTTCAGCAATCTTGAAATAGGAATAGTTTTACAGGATGCTATAACAATAGTAACATTACACAGCAATGTACATGCACATTTTTGTACCTGTTTATTTGCCTGATATTAAAATAAGTCTATAATAAATATTATAAAGTGTTAGAAAAGCATTTCAGAAAATGTGCATATTATCTGATACCTTGTTTATGTTAAAAAACAATATATTCAAGAATTCTTTGAATAAATACAAACATTTCAAACGTTGAAATTAACTAAATGCATTGTTTTAAAAGCAATCAGTAAAAACTATAGTAATGATGTACATTTTATTTGTTCTAACATTGATCTGTGCATTCATAATAAAAGAGCAATATATTACCATAAAGATAAATTTCATCAAATCTAATGTGAATGAAGTGTTAATGATATTTTTCTATTGATAAATATTTACTATCAATATTTTCTATTATAAAAAATAGAAACTTCAGGAATTTTTATAGTATATAAATAATGGAGCTGTGATATTATTTAAAAATGTATATCTGTTTAGTTTAAGATCTGCATCTTCTATTGAGGGTTTGCTCACAAGTTCTGTTCTATATAGTTTACAGGATAGTGGAATTTTAAAGATCAAGCTAATGTGTCTCCTGAGGTTAGGTCAGTATCCAAATAAATGTTTGAATCATTTTGCTTGGTTTTGGGATTTTGTTGTGCTTTAGAGCTCGTTGTAGATGGTACTTGAGGTTCTCTGCTCAGAGTGACTTCAATGGTGTTCGGGGATTATGTGGTATTTAGGTCATCTTAGACTTTGTATTATACTTTTTCACTTTTCTGTTTTATGATTTGTTGACAAAAAGTCTTACAAGGCTTCAATGTAAATTTGGATTTGACAATTAACAGAAGTTTCCATAAATCTTACTTGCAGTCATCTTGCAATTATCCAATTGTGTCAGCTTTACTTGGCAACTGACCCAGAAGATTTGACACCTGGTTGGGTGGATGGGGTGGAGGTGGCAGAGGGAAAGTGGGGACCTTGGTGGTGGTAAATGTGTAGTGGTGAAGAAGCGAAAGGTATTGGAACATTGGTGGTAGTAAATATAGAGTGGTGAAGAAGGTGTTGCAGGTGGACCCCACGGGTGACTTATGTGAGGCAAGAAGGAGAGAGATGGTCGCTTCTCCCCAGCCGCCTCTGCCACCCGGCCGGGCAGGCTAAGGACTGATAAAGTCTGCGATGAGCCCTGCACGACGTGGGCCTGAGCCCCACCAGCCCCACGAGGTGGCCTGCCACGCCTGATGCCCGCTTGATCTCTAGGCACGGGAGTTAATCCCCACCACCCGAGGTTTCTCGGGGAGCCATGGACTCAGGCTGGAGCGGAATTGCTCTTTGCAGGAAAGGAAGTCAGTCCTAGGCCTTACCCAGGGCTGCCTTAGGGTTCTTGTCTTCCTCGCAGAAAAGAATTTTCAGGAGTCGAGGAGCAGTGAAGTAAAATAGATTTTATTAAGGAGGTTTTAGGTAAGGGGAGGGGAGAGAAAGAAAGGACAGAGTAACGCGCAAGGGAGAACCCGGGCTGCTCCAAAGATGGAGAGCGCGAGTAAAAGAGGGAGACACATCTCAAGAGGGGAGATGCGGGCAACACAGGTGCTCAGGCAGCACTGCGCGCAGGCAACATGTGAGCCCAGGCAGCATGCGCGCTGTCCTTTGGTCAGGACGGCTTTTATAGATTTCTCCCCAAGTTACTCCCATATGGGGCTTCAACCTCGGTTGCTAGGGCCCCGTTGCCAAGGGAGTAGACTTTGGGAGTGGTTTTCTTTGACTGGAACGTCCTGGGGTCTTCCTTGAGCTGGGTCCTGGGCGGAAGGCTGATTCATCTCCCTCAGGAGATTTACACATTCCTTTGGCCTTCCCTTCCCCAGGATCTATTGTTGATAGTGGTCTTATCAAGTTTGGTTTAGGGCTTTCAATCAGGTGTGGCTCTGGAGCTCTTCTTCAGCAATTTATTGCCCTGTGGCACCCTCCTGTCTGCCTGCCTACAACAAAGGGAAAGGTATTGGAGCATTGCTGAAGGGAAGGGTGTTGGAACATTGTATGACATTGCAAGCAACTTTGTAACTGTGTATCTCATGATGATGCCATAATTTTTTTTTTAAAGATAAGATGTGTCTATTTTGGAGCAGGTTTTAGTGTGTCAACTGTGTAATTGGAAGGGACTAAGCTATTGGAAGGAGACAAAGATCTTTTGTGTGATAAGAACAACAATATGTTTATTAACAGTAATTTGGGGAATATTACTGCTAAAGAAAGATTAAGAGGAAAGAAAGATTCAACCAGGAAAAGCAATACAACATATGCAAAATATTTCATCACTGCTGAGACTGAATGATTCAACCCCTCTTAGACCTGCAAAAGAGACAGGCCACAGAAGGTACAGATGAGGTCACTGTAAACTCCTAAAGTCTTTTACTCAATGATTGCTCTAAGGTACTATTCCCTTCCACTTTCATGCAGATAAGACCACTCAAGTTGGTTTAAATACATAGGAGTGCCATTTCTGAGAAAGTTTTAGATTTCTGAGTCTAAGTTTAGACTTTACCGTATTTAGAGACCCAAGATTGTTTCCTTTGTGGTGGTCTGGAAGAAAGAAGCATTGATTTCTAGCTTGTCTTTGTTTCAGTTTCAGGAATGCTCTTAAATTCATGCAATATTCACTCAACTGATTTTGCTTGAGTGAAAAATTAATTTAGATGCCATTAGAGTAAAATATATTTAGAAATGCATTTCAGTTTGAATGTAAAACCAGTAATTAGAGAACTTTGCATATAAAAAAGGAAAATCTTCACCTGAAATAACCCACTGCCTGCTGCCTGCTGTTCATTTTGCATATCCTCACTTTAACAGATTCAGGCAGTCAGAATATGTTAATAGCTGCACCCATTTCATATCCTAATACAGGAAATCCAATAGCTCTATGATAGGCATGTATGCGTCGTAGAGAGAATCTCTAAAATTACTTGGCAAAGGAAAAATACTTCTTGCAGCTTTGCACAGTTTTCAGGGAAGCCCTTTTAGGATAACCAGTAAGCAGTCCAGCAACAACAGATTTAAACTGCAGAAATGGCATCTTTCTACCACAGGCAATATGTAATCTGAATTTTAATCATCCCTTTTCTTTCCTTACCATATATAATCTTCTATTTATTCTTAAACAGCCAATCAGTTTAGCTCTACCTTATAAAGAAATGGGTTACATAAATTCTGTTCTGATATAAGAGAAAAAATTCTGTGATAACTAATAAAATGTTCTTGATTCAAATTAGGAAGTAGATATTTTAAAACTTAAATGACCTCATATGACTCTGTTATGTTGCTCAGTTTAATAGCATATCTCACAGTGCCTAAATATTACCCAAGGCATTGTTTAGAATGAGTATTTCCAAAACCACACCAGGAAATGTAAAATTTAATCAGTCCAGATGTGGCCTGTGTTCACTGTTATTACAATCACATCTGAGATTTGGATACCACTTTGTAAAATTTCCTTTTAGACCAAAAAATAAGAAGTATTGTAGAGTATAGATGTATCCACTGTATAGGCATTATTAGAGTAGTATGTAAGTATGTACTAAATGCCTCATGTAATCCAATGATTTCAAACATGTCTCCTATGTTTTCAGAAAGATATTGCTACCAGGAGAACATAAAACTGTCATTTGTAAATGGAACATTGTATTCCAACTACAATGTTAGTGGAAGCTTGCCAAATGCGTAACACCTGCATGGTTATTTGTGATAGTAGATCATAAATACCAGAATAAAATTTACCAATAGACCAAAAATGAATAATGTCAGTCAGTTAAGAATTACTCTATATGCTACATGAGGACAATTATCCTAAACGTTTCAAAATAAGTGGGGAAAGTTAAACCATAAGCACTTTGTGATCAACCCCTTGTCTATCTTATGTTTCCTATTTTATTTGCTTTTGTTTGTGCAGTTCTTGGACTAAGAATCTACTCTAAAAATATTTGTAGTTCAGTCCATGCATACTCATAAATAAGCTTTTGGAAAGTACAATATTTACCTGACTCATGCGACCTAGGTGGTATATCACTTCACTTCCTTATTGTGTATGCCCCAACCATTTGTATTAGAAGTTTATTTTGATGGGGCTTGTGGCAGCATTTCAAATGGAAGATTCCTGCTCAGTGAGATAGTTTTAACTCCTCGTTCTTGAATGCAATTTTGGAAAACTTCCCAGTTCTACCTCAAAACAGGTGGGACTGGGAAAAGATGCGCCTGTCAACTGGGCTCTATAACTACTTCCGTTTCTGTCAAGTAGTCTACTGGCACATTTACCTTCCCTTCTTAGCTGTTCAATTTCCAAGCATTCGGTTGTTGGCTGATGAACTACTGGCTGTCAGCATAAGCAGCAGTCCAGAACACACATATTTCAGCTGCCTACTCTATGGAGATACACATGCAACTACACTTTGTTAGAAGAGTCATTCGTGGCGATCATTTGAAAGAGCCAAATTTAGCCCAGTGACAGAAAAATGAAAACCCCATTGTGTTTAAATGCATAATTTAAAGCGAAGTTCACTTTTGATGGAGTGTGTTCCCTTTCTCTGGCTGAAGTTGGTTTGATAACTGGGAACATAAACCTGGCAGTAATGAACAGCATGCCAAACACATGAAAATCACCATTGAACTGAGAAATGTGATTCAGATGGTTAAAAATGGCATACATTTTATTTATCAGCCCTTTAGCATGAATTCAATAAAACATTCATGTGGCAGGAAACTTTATGAATATAATTGATTTCATTGCTTAGTATTTCCATTTATTAATATTAGTTTAATAACTAGCTTTGGGTTGTGTGGTGAGAGCAAGAAGCTTCCCTTGAGGTTATTTTTTAGACTGGTTTAATAATCAAATTAACACCAAAATTTTTAAAGAGAGAAAGAAGTTATTTTGCACATATGGGAACTGACATGGGTAGGAGAATTCTTGCTGGCAGGAAAAGGAAGCTATAATGGATCATGGCAAAGGAGTCTGACTTCCAGTGGGATGGGCAGTAATTAATAAAATAAAAATGAACACAGTTTGATTAATCAATGTTTACCTAGACACACACTGCCCACAAACACACAGGCTATATATTTGTATTTATGTAGGTTATACCAATAAAAAAGGTAGTACCAGGCATTAATCCTAACACTTAGCTAAATAATCAATTCATATTCTTCTATATACCTAATATCACTGTCTTCCCGTTTATCATCGATTTGCTCGAGCAGGCACCAATAACATTGGAAATAACATTTCCATATGTCCTGTCTCATGCAAGTAGAGCCCAAGGGCACCTGCTTGCTCCAGGAACATAAAGAGCCTCAAACCATTCCATCAGGTCATGGGAATGAGGTCTATTAGGTATATATATATATATATATATATATATATATATATATATATATATACCTAATAGAAAGTTATATTTTGTCTTGAATTTTTGGGCCTTGATAGATATTGCTTCAAAATAAGCAGCATGCCTATAGTGGTACACTATAGCACAGGCCTATTTGAACAGTTTTTTGAAACTAGGCAAAACCAGTTTTTGCAGCTCAATTCTGAGCATCTTGAGTATTTTCATCACACTTATCTATTACACGAATTGTAGAATTTTAGATAGGCCACCTATACACCACTGTTTTAGTATAAAATATACACCCATTATACATATTCACTTTTCCCTTATTTTGATATGCGGACACATTTATTTTCATGCATTACATTAAGATGAGCACTAAATTAAAAGTATAGTACATAGTACTATGTATTTTCATTGATTTTGCTTTTACAATGAAATAATTTGTCATGAAACATGGAATATTTTTGAGAAAATTAATTCAACAAGCATTTTAAAAGTATAAAATCAGTTTCTGAATAACCTTTGTTAAATTTAGAAAATACAACAAAGTAATAAATTTGCATCCTTCCAAAGTAAATTCAGCAAAGTATTCACTTTGCTACTATGAAATTACTGTTTTAATTTGTAGTTAATTTAACATATAGCTTTAGATATTTTGCATATGTGTTGAATAACTTAATAATTTCTAGGCAAATGGCCAAACATTACACATTTATTATTGAGGTTCAATCCAAATTAATTGAATGAATTTCCCTGAAATATTCCAAGCTAGTAAGTTTAGGAGAGAACGAACTAGATATTTTAAAAAAGAATGTTCCTATTTAAGTTGATATTAAGAAGTAATATCATTTCTACCGTTAACACTCATAATACTGAGATATAAAGGAGCCGTGTTATCTATAAAGAGGCATATGCTCCTGAATTAATTCATGTATATAACTGGGAATTTGGTTTTAGGTAAAAAAATTTATCATACTAGGTCTAAAGAAGAAATATTTAAAAAAGTTGCTCAATGTGATTGTCAGACTCATAGAAGAATTTAAAGGTAGGAAACATTTTTAATTAAGCATTCAAAATGAGGATTTATATTTGTGCATCAAAGATACTAGTGCTATCAGTGTTTAATGAATTTTGATAATTTGCATTTAAATTAAAACATGAAGTCAGTATAATATATTTAGAAAAAATTAATATCTATTGAATAAAATATCACATAAAAAATCAAAACTCCTCTTTTTAGAAACTACTCTAGTATAACTTCTTTCTACTGAGCTTCATGCTAAAACTGATAAAGTGTCCTTAGCTCATTAATTTATAAACTAGCTGGAAAGATAAAAAAAATAATTTTTAAAATGGAATGACAAAATATTCAAGTAACTTTGTTTGCTATAGGTCAATGCTACATACAACTCTAGATTTTGCTGAGTGAAATGAATTAGAAAGCAAAATTATTATCATTAACTTTGATTCATACTGAGAATATAAATAACTACATCAAGAAAACAAGAAAGTGTCAAAACTTTTAGGTCAAGTGAAGTCCATATTGGCAATTGTATTAAAGGAGAAGCCCGTGTGACGAATGAGGAAAGGGGCTTTTATGGAGTGAGCTGACATGGAACTTGTCGGCTAGCACAGGTGATAAATGTTATATTTTCTGAGCTGTGCATCTATGCTCCTGAAACGACAGAGCTAACAAATGATCAATTACTACGAATAAACAATTAAAAGTTCTCTATGTAAATAAGACTGGAAATTATGAACACCATTTCATGTAGAAAATGAGCTCTGAAGGATAGTTAGGAATAGAATAAGCTGAAGAAGCAAAAACCTCCAGGACATCCTTTAAAGTGCATGTGAAGAAACAAGGAAAAAACAAGGTAGGGACAAACGCCCAGAGGGTATAGAATGTGGCTTGCATTCCCCACACCTGGATTTGATGTAGTGAACAGTACCAGTCGTGATCCCTTAGCACAGAGCATAAGATCTGAGAATCCCTAGGTGTGACCTCAGAATAACAGCAACAACAAAAGAGATTAAGATAAACAGCTGTATCTAACCTGATTCTATATTCTAAGGTTTTATTAAATTTGCGACATGGCATCTTATAGGAGGAGAGCCTTAAGTGTATAGATATTTAAGATTGACACAATTAACATTTTTTATATGCTTCCAAATTGAAAAGATGATTTTCCCCCATTTTGTTTCATCAAAATTAATAATGCTCTGGAAAGAACCTTGGCGGTAAAGTGTAGAGGTGACGGGATAGATATGCTTATCCTCCATTCCTGAGGTTTGCTTCTCCGGTGAATGATTTTAAGGGGGAACACAAAATATTTAAAGCAAGCATCACCTTCTTTACTTCTCTAAGGCAAACACCATTTTGGTAGTTGAAGTGAAACTCTTTTTTTTCTTTGAAAAAAAATGTATCAAAAGAAAACACACAGTGCTGAAAGCATGTAATGGGGAGTCCAGCCAAAACATTACCTCTGTCTTGTTTCAATTCTCATAGTTTCAGATCTCCAGCCTTCCCTAGTCCCCTGCCACTGCGTACCAAAATAATAGAGACTGGCTGGTAGCTGAGGTTCTCACCACATGCATCTCTTTTATGCCTTTATCATTGTAACTACAAACTATTACGGCGCCAGTGGTTATTCTGTCAGTATGAGAAAACATTATAATGACATCTAATGAGCTAGAGCTCACTCAAACATCACCCAGACTGGACTGGCCTACACTTGTTTGTCCTGGTTATAATAAAGTGAGTGACCTTGCAAAGGGACATAAAACTGTAGACTGGACTTGGGTGGTCTCCAAATGGTAAGCTATTGTTCGACCCTGAAAATTCTACTAAATTATGTGAGTCATGAGGCTGGTATCTTCAACTCACTAAAGAAAATCTGGGAAACTACTCAGGCCTACAAATGTCTCAGCCACTATCTAAAGGGGTCACACTACGGAAGAAACACTTATCACTCCACGGTTATATTGGAGGTCTTGGTGCATCATCCCTGGCTAAGCACCCCTGGCTAGGCCTTAGTATATCACCCCTGGTGCTGGATTCAAGGTCATGGCCCCAAAATCGTTGCAGATATTTTGATGCACGTGATCAAAAGCGCAGAGCAAGGCAGAACTTCAGAGTTTACATGTAGATTCTCTAGTCATTGAGCATATTCAGCTGCGCAAAATGATCAATATCAGCACAAAATTTATAGGACTCACAGTTGGATTAAACCCTGTATGAGTTCGCTCTGCTACACTTAGATGATCCTTACTGAAAAGAAGCAGTTTACTGACCCAGGAGAGTTTGCACAGAAGAAAAGATAATCACAGAAGAAACCAAAGAAGCAGAAACATATAGTGTAGAAATAAACAAGCATAAACAGACATAAAATAAATAGAAATATAAGTAAACGAATAAAAAGGTAGGAATACATAATTAATATTAATTTCCTTTGACATCTCTCTGCAGCCATTTGTTTTAAATACTAAGGAAATTTGTTACTCTACTTGACTTTACCCCATCGTATCATCCTCTCATGAACTCAGCCATATCCTTTATATAGCTACTGACGTTAGGAGGTTGTCAAGGTTACCATAGAATTAGGTAACCATAAGAATTCTTACTTAGGGGGCCGGAGCGATAGCCCAGCGGGTAGGGAGTTTGCCTTGCATACGGCCGGCCTGTGCAGTCCTGGGTTAGATCCCCGGCATCCCATATGGTCCCCTGAGCACCGCCAGGAGTAATTCGTGAGTGCAGAGCCAGGAGAAATCCCTGAGCATTGCTGGGTGCGACCCAAAAATGCAAAAAAAAAAATAATTTCTGCACACAAAAGAAATCCTGTACTCAAACAAACAATAATTAGATATTATGACAAAGAGCAAAAAATAAGGTAAAATTTACTAGAATTGAATTTGAATTATATTTAATATTATCTATATTAAAGTATTCAAGGGAGAGACCCAGAACAACTGTAAAATACACTCACGTTTTTAAAACTTCTTAACTAACATAGCACAGGGAAGTAAGTAAATAGCAGTTTGGGGAGTTTCCGAGAGTAGTTGAATATATGTGTGTGCACTGTGTGGTTATTTACCTAGACACTCCCTTCCCCCTCCATCCTACACACTAACACACACACACAATACACACACATAAACACACACACATACACACATTCTCTCCTCTCTCTCTCTCTCTCTCTCTCTCTCTCTCTCTCTCTCTCTCTCTCTCTCCCCCCCCGGGAGTTAAGAAAGACAAAAAGAGTGGCTTGAAGTGTGTACTTTGGAAAAAAGTGACATGCTTTTTGCTTTGATTGGGCCAAAATAGAACTTTAAGGCTTCAGAGTTCTTTTGTATTGAAGCATGCCACAGTCCTGGCTGAGAGCATTGGTCCATGCAGGGCAATGCAACCTTCCTTAATTTTCAATAAACTTTTGCAATAAAAAAACTATGTGTGTGTTTGTGTGTTAAGCATCTCACTGACGGTGTTTTTCCACCCAAGAAAAGGGATTTATAATGCATATTTTGCAGTAATATTGCATATCTGCTCTTCCCCCTACCATGAATATATGAGATTCCTGAAATAATCCATTTAATAAGGAGGGGCAGAAAGACAGGAGAGGGGTTTAGGTACTTGCATGTGGTAGGACCATTTTCTGAAGCCCAGGACCCCCTGGGTTCTCAACACCAGTGTGTGTGCCCCTAGAGTCTGAGACTGTAGGAATAGGTAGGGTTTTCCCATCTATCGAGGACCAACAGCAATGTCCTCTCTGGCTTCTGGCTTCACTTTTGTAGCTGGTGATTGACTGACTGAGAACCACTGGGGGTGGCCCGAGGAGGTGGTGGATGGAGGGAACACAAACTTTTGAACCCTGCTTCGGAGAGAAAGTTCCTCCACCTAATTCCATTCACTATATAGTTTGCTCTATCACCTTAAATCTAAAAGGCATTAAAAGCCGAATCCCTGCCTTCCCATTTACTCTAAACTTGTCTGTACTGTTAGAAGCTTCCCAACATAAGCTATTTTCTTAGCATTAAAGCTGTCTTGTAATTGTATATCTCACGGTGGTATAATAAAATCACTATCACTATCTTCCCGTTCATCATCTATTTGCTAAAGCGGGCACCAGTAATATCTCCATATGTCCTGTCTCATGCCAGTAGAGCCAAGGGCATCGGCTTGCTACAGGAACATAAAGAGCCTCAAACCATTATATCAGGTAATTGGAATGACCTAATATAATTGTTACTGGTATTTGGCATATCAAATAAAACATGAGCAGCTTTCCAGGCTTGCCGTGCAGGAGGCATACTCTTGTAGTCACCTCCAAATAAAGCATTTATTGATGAACCGTGTGGCTGCTTGGCGTCGCGCAAGCTGGGCTGTGATGGGCTGGTCTGCTGGGCGGAGTTCCGATGAGAGGGAAGTCCAAATGTGGAAAATAAAATATTTTAAAAAAAACTAGAAAAAAAGCTGTTTTTCCTATTCATTTGTTCCTGAGATTTTTTTTTTCTTTTTTGAACAATAGAACACAAGTTAAAATATCATTGGATTCACAGATATGCAGATTTAAGTCCTCTGTAGAAAAGCTGAAAGAATTTACGTAGACCTTAAAAACAGGTGTTAACAAATAAATAAGTTAAAAGCAATCTCCATTATAACCTCTGGACTCCACCCCTTCTCAACATTCATCAATTGTCAAAGCACATTTGGAGGTGTTAGGCTTATGCTTCCCTACTTTAGTCCAAAAAGGCACCAATAATCTGGAAAAAATGCCGTTTGTACTGAGAGCATCAAAATGTATTCAATATTTATCATCTTCTATCCAAATTCAGAATTTAAAAAGACAAAACTTAGCAATGAAAGGAAGTCATGTATTCTATTTCAAAAGTATGTAGTATAGCAGATTATTTTTAAAAATTCTATATTTGCACTAATCTAAATATAATAGCATGGTAGATTAAATATAATGTCTCTTTCCTTTTATTTAAATAGATACTTTCATTCCTTTAATTATGTTATCTCAGTCTTTTTTTCCCCCTTTAGTTTCCAGCTTCACAGTAACGCAATTTTGCCTTAAATGTTATTTTATATTACTGGGAGTTCACAAGTTTTGAAATTCTCATGAAAGAGTTGGAAAGTGAAACACTTTATCTGTTTTCCCAATTTCTCTACAGGGTGATGGAGTAACTTTAGGTTCAGCTCGGGGAACACTTCCTGTTTGCTAGCTTAAAGAAAGCAGATTTCTAAGAATTTCATAATTACTTTTTCTTCCACAAAAAAAAAAAGTTAGCAGTGCCTAAAAAGTTGGGAGCATTTTTTCATATGTTTTTTTGGCCATTCGAATTTCTTCCTTGCTGATGTTTCTGTTCATTTTTTCTCCCCCATTTTTTGATGGGGTTGTTTGTTTTCTTCTTGTAAAGTTCTACCAGTGCCTGATATATCCTGGATATGAACCCCTTATCAGATGGGTATTGGGTGAATATTCTTTCCCATTCTGTGGACTGCTTTTTCTATCTTAGTCACTGTTTCTTTTGAGGGTGCAGAAGCTTTTTAGTTTCACGTAGTCCCATATGTTTATCCTTTCTTCTAGTTGCTTTGTTAGTGATGTTTCACCTTTGAAGATGCCTTTAGCTTCAGTGTCGTGGAGGGTTTTTCCTATATTTTCTTCAATGTACTTTATGGATTCAAGTCTGATATTGAGATCTTTAATCCATTTTGATCTGATTTTTGTGCATGGTGTTAGACACAGGTCCAAAATCATTTTTTTACATGTCGCTGCCCAGTTTTCCCAACACCACTTGTTGAAGAGGCTTTCCTTACTCCATTTTAGACTCATTGCACCTTTATCAAAGATTAAATGATCATGTGTTTGAGGTTGGGTGTCAGGATACACAATTCTATTCCATAGGTCCACAGGTCTGTTTTTTATTCCAGTACCATGCTGTTTTAATTACTACTGCCTTGTAGTACAGTTTGAAGTTGGGAAAGGTGATGCCTCCCATCTTCTTTTTCCCGAGGATTGCTTTAGCTATCCTTGGGGGTTTATTGTTCCATACAAATTTCAGGAGCGTTTGGTCAATTTCTTTGAAGAATGTCATCGGTATCCCTCATAGGGACTGCATTGAATCTGTACAGAGCTCTAGGGAGTATTACCATTTTGACAATGTTGATTCCCCATCCATGAACAGGGAATGTGTTTCCATTTCCTTTTGTCTTCTTTTATCTCTTGGAGCAGTGTCTTGTAGTTTTCTTTGTACAGGTCCTTTACATACTTGGGTAAGTTGATTCCTAGGTATTTGATTTTCTGTGGCACAATTGTGAATGGAATAGTTTCCTTAATATCCTTTTCTTCTCTTTTTGTTATTTGTATATAGGAAAGCCACTGAATGCTCATCATCACTAAACATCAGAGAGATGCAAATCAAAACAGCAATGAAATACCACTTTACACCACAGAGACTGGCACATATTCAAAAGAACAAGAACAACAAGTGCTGGCGTGGGTGTGGGGGAAAAGGGGACACTCATCCATTGTTGGTGGGAATGCTGGCTGGTACAGCCTTTCTGGAAAACAATATGGACTTTCCTCCAAAGACTAGAAATTGAACTCCCATTTGACCCAGCCATACCACTTCTGGGAATCTACTCTGGGAAACCAAAAATACGCAGCGGAAACACCATCCCTACTTTGATGTTCATAGCAGCATTATTCACAATAGCCAGAAACTGGAAGCAACCAGAGTGCCCGAAAATCGATGACTGGATAAAGAAGTTTTGGTACATCTACACAATGGAATACTATGCAGCTTTAGGAAAAATGAAGTCATAAAATTTGCTTATAAATGGATGGACATGGAGAAGATTATGTTGAGCAAAATTAGCCAGAAGGAGAGAGACAGATACAGAATGACTGCATTTATTTGCATGGCATAAATATATATGTACATATTATGATACCAATATTCACGGTCAAGTGAAGCATATATCGGGAGGTCTTGTCAAAGGTGGAAATTACCACAAACGTGTGGGAATCACAGTTTAGGTAAGACAGAAAATGGAACAGGGTGCTAATAATAGTCGAGGGTACTAATGCCAACCTAGAACTGAGCATTAAATAGAGGCAAAAGGATTCACATGACAACCTTTTAATGTATGTTCTGTAATCCATAGTCTGGAAGGGAAGGAAAAGAGAAAGAGAAAGGGAAAGAAATAAAGAACCTGCCATGGAGCAGGGCTGGGGAAGGGGGAGGGAACCGGGGATGTTGTTGGTGGGAGATGGACACTGGTGGAGGGACGGGTGCTGAAACACTGTATGACCAAAACCCAAACATGAACTTTATAATTGTATATCTTTTTTATTTGTATGGAGATGGGCACTGGTGGGAGGGACGGGTGCTGAAACACTGTATGTCCAAAACCCAAACATGAACTTTTTAATTGTATATCTTTTTATTTGTATATCTCACGGTGGTATAATAAAATACTTAAAAAATAAAAAAGTTGGGAAACCCTGCTTTTTAATATAGGCAAAATGGAAATGGAGATATAAAGTACTAAGTCCACTATTAATTTCATTAATGTCAGAATCTCTTAATATAATATTTTATATCACATGCTTTTATTATAAAAAGGATTAACATTAAAGGGACAAAAGCAGAACTTACTGACAAAATGAGAGTTTCAAAGAGGAGTGAGAAAGTTAACGAGAAAATAATAACTGAAATCTTTTAAAAATCTTTTTTGTTGTTTTTAGTTTGGGGGCCATATTCCTCCATGCACAGACTTTCCTCACTCCTGGCTCTGCACTCAGGGATCACTTCTGGCAATGCCGGGGTAGCAAATGGAATACTAGAACTAGAACCTGAACTGGCCTCATGTAATACAAGTGCCCTACCAGCTTCTCTGTTGCTCAGGTCCAATTCTGTTCCTCAGTCTCGTTTAATACTTATTTGTTTGTTTGTTTTTGAGCCACACCTGGCTGTGCTCAGGGCTTGCTCTTGCCTCTTTGTTCAGGAATTATACCTGGTGGGACTTGGGCAACTAAGTGGAATGCCAGAATTGATCTCAGGTCAGACTAAGACAAGACAAGAATCCTACCAGCTATACCATAGTTCTGGCCCTAAAATTTGGTTTTAAATTTTCTAATGCTCAAATGCTATTTATTCACATTCACAAAACAAGTATTTTTGTAACTGCTACAAAGAAAAAGTAGTATCTCTATCATTCCCAGTTAATATAGTCACACTCTACTTTTTCAAAAGGAAAAGAACTAAAATTTCTAGAGCTGGAACATATACAAGTTTGACTGATCAAATGGAATTACTGATAATAAAAGTGAAACAATATATTCCTTTTTTCTCTAAGAAGACAAATATAACAAAATTTTCAAATAGAAAAAAAACTTTTTTGTTTTAAGTAGATTATAGGTATTTTCATCACATAAATCTTTATGTCCATTATAATGTTCCTAATGCATCAAAATTTAATTCTCTTATAGATACAGGTAATAAACATTACACATATAGTTTGATTGCAATACTATTACAAATATCTGACTATATTGGTATATTTATATTATAAAATATATTTTATACTAAATAATGCTTTATATATTATCTTTAGGTTAAAAAATACAAACTGCATTTGAGATAACATATGATATACAGAATTCTGAATATCATATGTTCTTTCTATATATATCATATGTTCTTTTATATATATGTTCATAGATGTTATAAATGTTATATACAACATATATAGCATTAAAGGGAAGGTGAGTTCTAGCCCTGGCCCTCCATCCCAATAGAGCCCTCACAAGAAGCCAGAGGAACGCCCACACCAGGAGGGCCACCATTTTTAACATCTGGACTCCACATCTCATCACATCTTGACCTAAGAGATAAGCTGATCTCTTCCTGCTAATCAGTAAATGCACTATCTGAACCTACTAAAGAGTATACCACCCACACAAAAGAGTATGCCATCCACACGGCAGAGTCTGTCAAGCTACCCATGTCATATTTGATATGTCAAAAACCGCTAACAAGTATAGGGTCATTTTGAACTCTCACACCGGCCTGTCTGCATCTCAGGTACCCTACCTCCCTGGGGTGTGTGGCTGGCCGGGCGGGCGCCTGGGGCCGTGGTAGAGCCCCAGGTCTCGGCAGAAGGTGGAACTACAACCCCCAGAAGTCCGAGTGGAACCGGAAGTAAACGGTCATTTTGAACTCTCACACCGGCCTGTCTGCATCTCTCAGGTACCCTACCTCCCTGGGGTGTGTGGCTGGTGGGCGGGCGGCCGCCAACGCGGCCGCTTATTAATAGAAAAAACTAGGAATTTCAACACCAAGGGAAGGTAATACCCTCAAGAAAAAAAGAAACAGTACACCAGAGGAATCTATGCCTGAACACCACAACACCATGGGGGAAACAACGCAGATCCCCAGCTCGAAGAACAGATGAAGGAATCGACCCTGAAGACTCAAAAAAGAATACAGATGTGCATGATCTCTCTGACAGTGAAACCAGAGAAGAAATTGGTAGGATGTTTAAGGAGCTCAACGAAAAAATTGAGCAGATGTCCAATAAAATACAGGAGAACATAAACGAAGCAGTTGAAAGGGCTGTCAATAAACTACGGGAGGAAATGAGAGCAGAAATGAGAACCATGCAAATAGAAATATCATCACTTAAAAAACTCAGTAGACGAAATGAAAAACACAATCGGGCTCTGAATAGTAGGATGACAGCAGCGGAAGAGAGAATCAGTGAGACTGAAGATGAGCTGCAGAAAGCACTCAGAGATCTACATAAGATGGAAAAAGACCGGATAATGGATCAGCAACGAAACAGAGAACAATGGGATGAAGCCAGGCGGAACAACATAAGAATCATAGGAGTCCCAGAGGGACAAGAAAGTAACCCCAAGGAAATTAAAACAGTTAAAAACATCCTGGCTGAAAAGTTCCCCGAAGTTAAAGGACGAAGGCATCCAGATCCAAGAAGCCCGACGCCGTACCAGCAAGAAGAGACCCCAATAGAAAGACCCCAAGACACATCCTAGTCAAAGTAATGGATGCCATAGACAGAGACAGAATTCTTCAGGCAGCAAGATCAAAGAAGGAAATTGTATACAAAGGAGCATCCATTCGACTTTCAGCAGACTTCTCAGAAGACACCCTCCAAGCCCGAAGGCAGTGGTGGGATATAGTAAAAAAACTTAATGAAATGAATGCCTCAGCAAGAATTCTTTATCCGGCTAAACTCTCGCTCAGATTTGAAGGACAGATATACAACTTCTTGGATAAACAACAGCTTAGGAACTTTGTAAAATCAAAACCAACCTTAAAAAGAAGGACTGAAAGATCTACTATAAGACGAGACATAACCCAAAAGAACAACCAACCTATTCAGAAAGATGGCACAAAAATCCCATGACAATAATCTCTCTCAATGTCAACGGTCTAAATGCACCAGTTAAGAGACACAGAGTGGCAAACTGGATCACAAAATTGAATCCGACATTCTGCTGCCTTCAAGAAACACACCTGAACAATCGGAGCAAAGACAGGCTCAAAATAAAAGGCTGGAAAACAATCCTTCATTCAAACAACCCATCCAAAAAGGCTGGGGTAGCCATACTGGTATCTGACAACATAGACTTCAGGCTGAAGAAGGTCAGAAGGGACAGTGAAGGTCACTTTTAATAGTCAAGGGATGCATATATCAGGAAGAAATCACACTATTAAACATATATGCACCCAACGAGGGGCCAGCAAAATACCTAAAACAACTACTAATAGACTTCAAAGAAGACATTGACAGCAACACAATTGTAGTTGGAGACTTCAACACTGCTCTATCAACCCTGGATAGATCAACAAGATTGAAACTTACCAAGGAAATACTGGCCCTAAAAGAAGAGATGGAAGAAAGAGGGCTGGTAGACATATACAGGGCATTTCACCCCCAAAAAGCTGAATACACTTTCTTCTCCAGTGCCCATGGAACATACTCCAAAAATAGACCACATGCTGAGCCATAAATCATACCTCCATAAAATCAAGAAGATAGAAATTGTGCCAACTATTTTTTCAGACCATGAGGCACTGAAAATAGAAGTTAATTGTACACAAAAACGGAGACCAATACCAAGTACCTGGAAACTAAACAGCTCACTGCTGAACAACCAGCAAGTCATAAAAGAAATCAAAGAGGAAATCCAAAGATTCCTGGAAACAAATGAGACTGAAGACACGAATTACCAGAACTTGTGGGATACAGCAAAAGCAGTGTTAAGAGGCAAGTTCATAGCTCTTCAAGCATTTATCAGAAAAGAAGAAAAGGCCATCATAAAAAGTCTGACTTCACAACTTAAGATCTTAGAGAGTGATCAACAAAAGGAGCCCAACCCAAGCAGAAAGAAAGAAATAATAAAACTTAGAGCAGAAATCAATGAGATGGAATGTCAAAAAACAATCCAGAAGATCAACGAAACCAAAAGCTGGTTCTTTGAAAAAATAAACAAGATTGACAAACCACTTGCAAGACTTGTAAGAAAAGGAAAAGAGAGAACCCAAATAAATAGAATCAGAAATGAAAATGGGGACATCACAACAGAAACCACAGAAATTCAAAAGATCATCAGAGATTACTATGAGAGCCTGTACGCCACGAAACAAGAGAACCTAGAAGAAATGGACAAATTCCTGAATTCCTATAGCTTCCCAAGTCTGCAACAAGAAGATTTGGAATACCTCAACAAACCTATCTCCATCGAGGAAATAGAATCAGTAATCAAAAGTCTCCCCAAACACAAAAGCCCAGGTCCAGATGGATTCACCAGTGAATTCTACAAAACCTTTAAAGAGGACCTACTCCCATTTTTTTAAACTCTTCCAACAAATTGAAGAAACAAAAACACTCCCAAATAGCTTTTACGAGGCACATATCACCCTGATACCCAAAGCAGACAAAGATGCCACAAAAAAGGAAAACTACAGACCAATCTCCCTGATGAATACAGATGCTAAGATCTTCAACAAAATACTAGCAAATAGAATCCAAAGAGTCATCAAAAAAGATTATACACCATGACCAAGTGGGATTCATCCCGGGAATGCAAGGATGGTTCAACATTCGCAAGTCAATCAACATAATACATCATATCAACAAAAAAGAAAAATAAAAACCATATGATCATATCAATAGATGCAGAGAAGGCATTTGACAAGATCCAACACCCGCTCATGATGAAAGCTCTCCGTAAAATGGGGATTGAAGGAACCTTCCTCAAGATAATCCAGGCCATCTACTACAAGCCCACAGCGAGCATCATTCTCAATGGGGAAAAACTGAAAGCCTTCCCCTTAAGATCAGGGACAAGACAAGGCTGCCCACTCTCACCACTTCTATTCAATATAGTACTGGAAGTACTTGCTATAGCAATCAGGGAAGAAAAAGACATTAAGGGCATCCAGATAGGAAGGGAAGAAGCCAAGTTATCACTATTTGCAGATGACATGATATTATACCTGGAAAACCCAAAACTCTCTACCAAGAGGCTCCTAGAAATAATACATTCCTATAGCAGAGTAGCAGGGTACAAAATCAATACCCAAAAAGTCAATGGCCTTCCTATATGCAAACAGCGAAAAGAGAAGAAAGGGACATTAAAGAAACTATCCCATTCACAATTGCGCCAAGAGAAAATCAAATACCTAGGAATCAGTTTGACAAAGAATGTAAAGGATCTCTACAAAGAAAACTACAAAACGTTACTTCAGGAAATAAAAGAAGACCTGAGGAAATGGAGACATATTCCCTGCTCATGGATCGGAAGGATCAACATTATCAAAATGGTAATACTCCCTAGAGCTTTATACAGATTCAATGCGGTCCCTATAAAGATACCCATGATGTTCTTCAAAGAAATTGAACAAACACTCCTGAAATTTGTATGGAATAATAAAACCCACGAATAGCTAAAGCAATCCTTGGGAAAAAGAAGATGGGAGGTATCACTTTCCCCAACCTCAAGCTCTACTACAGAGCAGTTGTAATTAAGACAGTGTGGTATTGGTATAGAGACAGACCTGTAGACCTATGGAATAGAACTGAGTATCCTGAAACACATTCTCAAATATACAACCACTTAATCTTCGATAAAGGAGCAAAAAATATTAAGTGGAGCAAAGAAAGCCTCTTCAACAAATGGTGCTGGGAAAACTGGGCAGCTACATGTAAAAAATGAACTTAGACCTCCTTCTAACGCCATGCACAAAAGTCAGATCAAATGGATTCTAGATCTCAACATCAGACATGAATCTATAAGGTACATCGAAGAAAACATAGGAGAAACGCTCTACGACATCGAAACGAAAAGTATCTTTAAAGATGAGACACCACTGACCAAGCAAATGGAAGCAAAGATAAACAAATGGGATTATATAAAACTAAAAAGCTTCTGCACCTCAAAAGAAACGGTGACCAAGATACAAAGACAATCCACAGAGTGGGAAAGGATATTCACCCAATACCCATCTGACAAGGGGTTAATATCCAGGATATATCAGGCACTGGTAGCACTCCACAAGAAAAAAACAGCCAACCCCATCAAAAAATGGGGAGAAGAAATGAACAGAAGCTTCCAAAAAAGAAGAAATTCGAATGGCCAAAAGGCATAAAAAAAAGTGTTCTTCATCTTTAATCATCAGGGAGATGCAAATCAAAACAACAATGAGGTACCATCTCACACCACAGAGACTGGGCACACATCCAAAACAGCAAGAACAACCGGTGCTGGCGTGGATGTGGGGAAAAAGGGACTCTGATCCACTGTTGGTGGGAGTGCCGACTGGTCCAGCCCTTTTGGAAAACAATATGGGCATTCCTCCGAAAACTAGATATTGAGCTCCCATTTGATCCAGCAATAGCACTCCTGGGAATATACCCGAGAGACCGAAAAACATATAGCAGAAACACTATCTGTACTTCTTTATTCATCTCTGCGCTATTCACTATAGCTAGAATCTGAAACAACCTAAATGCCCGAGAACAGAGGACTGGCTAAAGAAACTGTGGTTCATCTACACTATGGAATACTATGCGGCTGTCAGAAAAGATGACATTATGAAATTTACCTGCAAATGGAGGGACATGGAGACTATCATGCTGGAGTGAAATTAGTCAGAAGGAAAAGGACAGATATAGAATGACTGCATTCATTAATACGGAATAGATACCAGTGTTTTACTAAATGTGGGAAATGGTAATGGCAGATTAAGACTCACCATTGAATATACACAAAGAGACTT
>JAJIBD010006651.1:10000-109121 GCA_021461705.1 Cryptotis parvus | reverse complement strand
ATGTTTGTTCCATTGAGAGTAAATGCAACATCTGGAACTAGTTCGTTTTCATGAACATTGCTTTGTTGAGATTCAGCTGTAGACCTACCTTTCCACATTCATGGAAGTAATCAGCCAGCATTTGTGCCTCTTGGCTAATGTTTGAGTGTTATTAGAATGATGTCATCAGTGAATTGGAGGTGGGGGTAGTTGCCAACCGTTTATTTTCACTCCCATTCCTTCCCATTCTAATTGTTGCATGATATTTTCAAGGGTGCACTGAAGAGTTTCTGTGAAATGGTGTCACCCTGCCGAGGTCCCTCTTTTTTAACATCGATGATCAGTTCCTTGTAGAATGGTGAGATCCTGGTGGTGAAACCGTAATACAGCTTACCTGGTTTTGAATCCATAATAAACTCATGTATTGAGTTTGAACGCCCTGTATGTCTAGGGCTTCGATGACCAATTTGGTCTCAACAGAATCAAAGGCTTTCTTTAAACCAATGAACTTTAGACAGAGTGGCATTTTGAACTCTCTACAAACCTCAATGAGCTCGGTTACCTTGTGGATATGGTCGATTGTGCTGAATCCCTTTTGGAAGCCAGCTTGCTCACATGGTTGTCCTTCATTCAATGTTCTGTCAATCCTGTTCAGGATGACTCAAGTGAACAGCTTGTAGATGACGGACAACAGGCAGATGGGGCGATAGTTGCCAATGTTGTGGATGTCTCCTTCTTGAACAGTAGAACTGTCCTGCTGGTTTTCCCTTGGGATGGAACCTTGCTTTCAGACAGGTAGTGTGTAGAGAGCTGAGCCAGTGTATTGATGAGTACTGATGGCAGATTCTTCAGGTGTTGGGTCTGATTTTGTCTGGGCTGGGTGCTGTTCTCTTCTTTACTAATGAAATGGCATGTCAGATTTCAGAAGAGAGAATGTTGGGAATGACATATCCATTCTGCAGAATTTGGTATTTGAGCAGGTGTACATGGCTATCAAAGAGAACTGCGTAGAAGTCATGGATAATCTTCTTCATTGCCTTTCTGATTCATCCATCAGGAATTTGAGGGCAGTCATTTTGGTCTTATAGTTGGTGAAGGACAGGTGGGAGTTGGAAATACTTTTCCGGTTTATGCTGCATCAGCCAGTATTGCTGCTATTCTGTTTTTGAGGTCTTCCTTTATTGCTTCTCTGCACTGCTTTTGCGAGCTTGGACATTAGCTTATGTTTGCCTGAGGCTCGCGCCTTGTCACCTTGGCAAATGAGCCTGAGAGTTTTTGAAGACAGGTGTCCTTTTGTTGCTTTCTCTCTCTTAGTGTTCCTCTCACAATCATGGAGGTACTGAACTAGTTGGTTGTATTCGTCAATGTGGTCAATGATGGCATCTTCCCATGTTGTCGCAATGGTGCCAAACTGCTCCCAGTTGATGGTAATTCTGGGAGTTCTCCTCTTAAAATTTTCATCCCTTTCTCCCCATTCTGTGACGTAGAATTTTGCATGAAGGAGACAGTGGTCGGATCCTGTTTGGAATTTTGCTATGACAGCAACATTAGTCAGGCAAAACCATCAATTGAAGATGATGTGGTCAATTTCTTTGTGGAACTGTCCACCAGGAGATTCCCATGTCCAATGTTTAGATTCAGCCTTCTGGAACTGTGAGTTCCCATGAATGGTCTTGGTGGACATGACGAACTCAGATAGTCTCTCACCCTGTTGGTTTCATTCTACACCTTGGGTCCTGATGTGGAGTTCTTCTGCAGATCTTCTGATGCCACTGTACATGCATTGAAAGTACAGTCATTTCAGTCTTTGTTTGTTTTGGCAGCTTATCAGCCTCTCCTTGCTCATCCTTCTTAGTGCTGCCATATTTAGGGCTCTTTCAGGGTCAGGGGTGAGATCCATTGTTTTTACTGGTTTGGGCATATCAAATATGTGACGGACAGCTTTCCAGGCTCTGCCATGCAGATGTGATACTCTTGGTAGCTTGCTGGGCTCTCTGAGAGGGGCAAATGGAGTATTCTTGGTAATTTACTGATGAACCAAGGAGAGCAACGGGGAGAGCTGCTGGTAGTTCTGTCCCATGTATTTTTGTCTTTGGTTCATGGAATGAAATTTCATCATATAAAGAAAAATTCCTGGAAAGAAATAAATGCAGGCTACTAGACTAGGACAGAGAAAAGAAATTACTGTATACAAAATATCTTTAAAGAAAAATTTGATCTATTTTTTACAACATTGCAACTAAAAATAAGAGTCTCCAATAACTATGTGAAGACCTTAAAGCTATTACACAGAATGAAGAAGCTATTACACAGAATGAAGAAGCTTATAAAGATTATAAAACACAATGTTTTTTCAGCAAAAATGTACCCAATCTACCTCAGAAGTTCTCTCCGATTCTTTCCATGGATGCCTAACATGCAGCATAGGATGACCTGGCTTTTTTATTTTTTAAAAATGAATATATTACAACCTTTATATGTCTAAGTCTAAGGCATTAAAATCAATGTGTGAGACCAGAAAGACAATGCAGGGTGATCCCCAGCATCACAGCTTCCCTAAGCATCTCCAGCTGAGAACCCAAGCACAGATTCATGAGTAACCACCAGCTCTGCTGGGAATGACTCAATCCAACTCACTCCCCTCAAAAAGAAAAGAGAAATAACCTGTATATTGCAATTTAAAGAAACCAGGACTAGAATTCCCAATATCTGAGGACTGGTCATGCTCTGCCACTAAAACTAAAGTAGTAGCTAGACTCTGAATATCTCCTAGAGAGACCAAAAATAAATGAAGACAGACCATCATAAACTGTAAAGAGAACCAAAAAAAAACTCTGACCTGGCTGAAATGTGAGGGTCAGAAAGGATATGTGGAAAAAAGTGGTGCTATGAAAATAAAAGTGCAACTACAAAAGTAATTCTTGAGACAAAGTGATAGTACATTAGGGAAGGTGCATGACTTGCATGCAGCTGATTCGGGCTTGATCTCCAGCATCCCATATTGTTCCCTGAGTCCACCATCCGTGATTCCTCTGTGTAGAGGTAGGAGTAACCCCTGGCCATCTCCAGGAGTAACCAAGAATAAAAAAAATCAACAAATAAAAGAATTAAACAGCTTAGAGTCTCACCACGCTAAACAATAATCAATGAGTGAATAGATTACATTAAATTCACCACTAAAAGTATAATTAAAAAACTTTTTATTTATTTTATGTTATTATTGTTTTTTATTTTATTTATTTTTCATTTTTAAAAAAATTGACAGAGAAGGGAACAGTGTGCCAATAATTGTCGAAAGCCTATTACCACATAGAACTTAGTATTAAATACAGGCAAAAGATACACATGATAACCGCTAAGTATATGTATTACATTCATAATATGTAAGAGAAGGAAGAGAGAAAGAGAGAGAAAAATAGAAAGGGAAAAAAGAGATGGAGCACCTGCCATGGAGGCAGGCTAGGGGAGGGGGAGGGAATCGGGGACATTGGTGGTGGGAAATGGGCTCTGGTGGAGGGATGGGTGCTGAAACACTGCATGGCAGAAACCCAAACATGAACATTTTTGTAATTGCTAAAAAAATAAAATAAATGTTTAAAAAATTGAGTCCCCATGCCATATAGTTAGAAGGCTCTTCATGATTGGGTTTCAGTCAGACAATGTCCCAACACCTATAACTGCACTAGTGCACATTTCTCATCACAAAAGTTCCCCTTTACCCTTCTGCAATCCCCTAACGCCAATCCCCTCCCCCACTGTCTCTATGGCAGGCCCTTTCTTTCTTTCTTTCTCCCTCTCTCTCCCCCTTTAGGCATTATGGTTTGCAATACAGATGCTGAGGGTTACCATGATTGTTTCCTTACCTATTCTGCATCAGTTTTTATACAGTGGTCATTACCTCTGTCTTTGTCAAAGTGGGCCCTTCCCAAGCCAGGCTACCAACTGTGAACCAAAACTCCTGGACCTTGTTTCTACTGTCCTTGGATATTGTTTTCAGATTATGCTTTTATACCTCACAAATGAGGGCAATTATCCTGATTTTTTGTTTGTTTTGTTTTTTGGGGTCACACCTAAAACAATCACTAATAGACTTGAAGAAAAAGACATTGATAGCAACACAATAGTAGTTGGAAATTTCAATACTGCTTTGTACCTCTCTATAGATCAACCAGACTAAAGGGCAACAAGGAGATACTTTATTTGTGGGAAGAAATGGAAGAGGGGGATTAGGACAAATTTAGAACTTTTCATAACCAAAAAGCTGAATATATGTTCTTCTCCAGTACTCATGGGACATTCTCCAAGACAGGCCACATGCTGAACCACAAAACATATCTCCACAAAATTAAGAAGGTAGAAAATATATAAACTATCTTTTCAGACCATGATGCACTGAACGTAAAAGCAAATCACATATAGAAATGGAGAATCAAATGCAGCACCTGAAAATTAAATAGCTCTCTATTTAACAATCGTTGGGTTATAGAGGAAATAAAAAGATTAATGAAACTAATGAGAATGAAATCACAAGCTACAGAACTTGTAGGACACTGCTAAAGCAGTGTTAAGAGGAAAGTTTATAGCTCTGCAAGCATTCATCAGGAAGAAAGGGCCCACATAAATAACTAAACCTCACAAATCTAGAGCTTGGCAAATGACAAACAAAAGGGAGCCAAACTGGGAAGGAGGAAGGAAATAATAAAACAAGAACAGAAATCAATGAGCTGGAATCACAAAAAGTAATTCAAAAGATTAATGAAACTAAGAGACGGCTCTTTGAGAAAATAAACAAGATTGATAAATGTCTAGCAAGACTAACAAAGAAACAGAGAGAGAGAGAGACAGAGAGAGAGAACACTAATACACCAAATCAGAAATGAAAAGTAGGACGTCACAACAGAAACTGCAGAAATCCATAAGATCATTAGAAATTATTTTGAATATCTTTTCAAAATTTTTTATTTTTTTTATTTTTACTTTTTAAATTTGTTTATATTTTATTATACCACTGTGAGATATACAATTGCAAAGAAGTTCACATTTGGGTTTCAGCACCTATCCCTCCACCAGTGCCCATTTCCCACCACCAAGTCCCCAACTCCCTCCCTCCTCGCCTAGTCTACCTCTATGGCAGGTTCTTTTTCTCTTTTCCATCATTCTCTCTCTTTCTCTCTTCCTTCTCTTACACACTGTGGATTACAATAAATACATTTACAGGTTATCCATTGTATCTTTTTGCCTGCATTCAATGCTCAGTTCTAGGCTAGTATTATCAGTTTTGACAATTGTTAGCACACTGTTCCCTTCACCGTCTTTACTAACCTGTGACTCCCACGCGTTTGTGATAGATTTCACCTTTGATAAGACATCCTGATCCATGTTTTGCCTGACCTTGGATATTGGTATTATACTACATATATATATGTATATATGTATATATACATATGTTTATATATGAAACTAATATATACATATGTTTTTATATATATATATACACATATATATATATGTAGTATAATGTGCCTAGCCGCTCACCAGGTGCCCAGGGAGGGATGGCGGGTTCTAGCCCTGGCCCGCCACCCCAGCAGAGCCTTGCAACAAGCCAGACGACCCCCCCATTCCATGAGGGCCTCCATTTTCCACATAGGGACTTCTCTCTTGTCATAACTCCACCCAGCAGATCAGCCTATCACAGCCCATCTCGCGCGGCCGTAAGCGGCCGCACGGTTCATCAATAAATGCTGGACTTAGAGATGCCTACAAGAGTATGCTACCTGTAGGGCAGAGCCTGGCAAGCTACCCGTGTTTTATTTGATATGCCAAATACCAGTAACAATTATAGACCCCATTCGGAATGGATTGAGGCTCTTTATGTTCCTGGAGGAAGCAGATGCCCTTGGGCTCTACTATCATGAGACAGGACATATGGAGATGTTACTGGGGCCGCTCGAGCAAATCGATGATGAAGGGAAGACAGTGGTACAGTGACAGTGAGATATATATATTTCACTGTCACTGTATCACTGTCTTCCCGTCATCATCGATTTGCTCGATATATATATATACATATATATAATATATAATATATCATGTATATGTATATATACATGATATAATATTATACATCGATTTGCTCTATGTATATATATACATATATATAATATTATATCATGCAAATAAATGCAGTCATTCTATGTCTCTTTCTTTCTGGCTAAATTTCAATAAACATGATCCTCTCCATGCCCATTCATTTATAGGCAAATTTCATAACTTCATTTTTCTGAACAGCCGCATAGTGTTCCAAAGTTTCTTTATCCAGTTATCAGTTCTCAGGCACTCTGGTTGTTTCCAGATTCTGGCTATTATGAATAGTGGTGTTATGAAAATAAAAGTGCAGACAGTGTTTCTGTTGTGTGATTTTGGTCGAACGGGAATTTCTAGTCTTTGAAGGAATGTCCATATTGTTTTCCATAAAAGGTTGCACCAGTTAGCATTACTGCCAACAATGGATGAGAGTCCTTTTATCCCCGCATCCAAGCCAGCACTTGTTGTTCTTGTTCTTTTGTATATGTTCCAGTCTCTGTGGTGTGAGATGATATCTCATTGTTGTTTTGATTTGCATCTCTCTAATGGTTAGTGATGATGAGCATTTTTTCATATGCCTTTTGGCCGTTCCAATATCTTTCTTGTCAAAGTTTCTGTTCATTTCATCTCCCCATTTTTTGATGAGGCTGGCTGTTTTCTTCTTGTAAAGTTCTACCAGTGCCTAATATATCCTGAATATTAACCCCTTATCAGATGAGTATTGGTTGAATAGTCTTTCCCATTCTGTGGACATCTTTATATCTTGGTCATTATTTCTTTTGAGGTGTAAAAGATTTTTTAGTTATCTTTGCTTCCAGTTGCTTTCTTAGTGAGGTTTCACCTTGAAGATGCCTTTAGCTTTAATGTGTGGGGGGTTTTCCTATATTTTCTTTGATGTACTTTATGGATTCAGGTCTGATGTTGATCTTTAATCCATTTTGATTGGATTTTTGTGCATGGTGTTAGTCAGAGGTCCAATTCTTTTTTTTTTACATGTCACTGCCGAGTTTTCCCAGCACCACTTGTTGAAGAGGCTTTCCCTTGCTCCATTTTGGACTCTTTGCACATTTATCAAAGATTAAATGATCACATATTTGAAGTTGGGTGTCAGGATACACCATTCTATTCCATAGGTCCACAGTCCGTTTTTATTCCAATACCACGCTGTTTTAGTTACTACTACTTATAGCAAAGTTTGAAGATGGGAAAGGTGATGCATCCCATCTTCTTTTTCCATGGATTGCTTTAGCTATCTTTGGGGGTTTATTACTCCATACGAATTTCAGGAGTGTTTGGTCAATTTCTTAGAAGAATGTCATGGGTATCCTTATAAGGACCACATTGAATCTGTACAAAGCTCTAGGGAGTATTACCATTTTGACAATGTTGATTCTTCCCATCCATGAGAAGGGAATGTTTCCATTTCCTCATGTCCTCTTTTATTTCTTGAAGCAGTGTCTTGTAGTTTTCATATGAGATGTTTCTTGTAGGTAGCAGAATGTTGGATTCAGTTTTTTGATCCATTTTGCCACTCTGTGCTCTTAATTGGTGCATTTAGACCATTGATGTTGAGAGAGATTTTTCATAGGAATCCGTGCCATATTTCTTTTAAATTTGCGTTTTGTGTTTTGTCTTATTTTATAGTAGACCAGTCCTTCTTTTAAAGTTGGTTTTGAGTCTATGAAGTTCCTGAATTGTTGCTTATCCACGAAACTGTGTATTTTTCCTTCATATCTGAATGTGAGTCTAGCCGGTAAAGAATTATTGGTGAGGCCTGCATTCATTGAGTATTTTCACAATATCACACCATTTTTTTGGCCTCAGAGTGTTTCATCTGAGAAGTCTGCTGTAAATATTAGGGATGCTCCTTTGTATGCGATTTTTTTCTTTGATCATGCTGCTTCAGTATTCTACCTCTATCTATAGTGTTTGTTATTTCAATTACGATGTGTCTTGGAGTATTCTTATTGGGGTTTCTTTTAGCTGGTACCGTACAGGCCTCCTGAATCTGGGAGCAAGAATTCTTCATTTCCATGTACTTCTCAGCAATGATGGCTTTGACAGTTTCTTCATCAGGTTTTTCTTCTTGCCCTTCTTGGACCAAATGTTTCATATATTTTTTCCTTTTGATTTCATCCCTGTTATCTCCTGTAGTCTCTTCATTAATTGTGAGTCTTTTTTCCATCTTCTGCTGTTGTCTAGAGAATTTTTTGGACCTCATCTTGGAGATCACTAATTCTTTCTTCAGCATTATGAATCTACTTTTGAGGCCTTCCAGTGTGTTTTTCATTTCACTTACCACATTTCCAATATCTGTCATTTCTGCTTGTATTTTGGTCTGCATTTTACTCTTTTCTGCTCTCATGTCCTCTTGTATTGATTTTGTATTCCATTGCTTCTTTGAGTTCCTTATGAATCCTTAACAATTACTTACAAATATTCTTATTAGAGAGGTTATATAGTTCATCATTATTGCTTGGCTCATCTGGGCTTCACTCTCTTAGCTTGATGGAATTCTGCATTGCTTTACCATTATGAGTATTTTAGGTTGCAAATGTGTTTTCTTGGGTGGCAGATAGTACAGTTAGTAGGTGTCTGGGTTGTTTTCAGAGTTTGGGATGGGTGGCAAGGAATGTAGGGACGAATACTCAATGGTATCTCAGGTAAGATAAATAGTAAATATTTCTATAGTCTGCCATTTTGAATATCTTTACATCACAAAACAAGAAAATCTTGAAGAAATGGATGAATTCCTGGATTCTTATATTCTCCCAAGGCTGAACCAAGAAGATTTGGAATACCTGAACAGACCTATCACCATTCGGGAATTAAATAGTAATCAAAAGTCTTCCCAAATACAAAGACCCAGGCCCAGATGGGTTCACTAGTGAATTCTTTCAAACCTTTAAAGAAGACCTACTGCAAAACCTTTTCAAGCTTTTCCAGTGAATAGGAGAAAGAAAAACACTACCAAACAGTTTCTAAGAGGCAAATATCACCCTGATACACAAAACAGACGAAGACACCATGAAAGTGCAATTTCATCCTTCATCACACAATTCACCCTTTACCTCATTTATACTTCCCTCCATTTTGATAACTGTTGGATTACCCTTTGTTCACAGCCCTGAGTTTCGTACTGTAAATGAAAGTTTGCTTCTCTCATTCCTGTGTGCTCTTTACATATGCTTATGCTAGCACAATGGAATTTTTATATAGACACAGGAAGACAGTTAAGGCTGTGCATTTGTGATATAGGAGTTAATTAACTCTGAATTAGTTACTCCTGGACATCTGTCATATTTCCTTACTTAAAACCTTCGTTGCCCTAAGATCGAGTCTAATTCATTACATCCCAAAAGGAGGATATCACTGTGGGATATCCGCCATCCCTCCCAGGTGCCTCGTGAGCGGCTGGGCACAGGGAGAGCCAGTAGCAGCTCTGCCCCATGTCTGTGAGTCTTTTTTAAATAATATATGTATTATATATATGCATATATATATAATACATATATATATATATATATACATATAATTCTTTTATGTATGTTTTCAATTCTTGGCTATTATAAATGATACTGCAATAAACATGGAATTATACCATTATGTAAAGTGCCTAGTTGAGAAATTCAAGCTTCTTCTCTCTGTTCTTTAATACTTTCTCCTTTTTTCCTTATACTTATTTTCTAGGGAGTCTTGGAAAAACTTAATTGGGTTATTGGTCATGCCATGGATGGATACAGGACAAGCCATGAATAAACTACCCTGGACTTGACTGGGATGGACTTAATGTCCTGAGCAATATCATTATTTTTTCTTTTCAATTTTTGGTCACATCCAGTGATTATAAGGAATTACTCCCTGCTCTACACTCAGGAATTACTTCTGGCATGATCAGGGAACCATATGGGATGTTGGGGATTGAATCAGCGTCATCTGTGTGCAAGGCAAATGCCCTACCTTATGGACTTTTGCTTTGACCCCATCCTGAACAATATCATAAGATATGAGCAAAGTCTTGGAACAAACTCTTTTCTGACCCAAAGATAGACAACATATCAAAAAGTACTCTGTGGGTATTAGGAATAAACAACATGACAAGAGTAATGTAGTCTGGGCTACATGGCACTATGTCCCCAGGAAGGACTACCCTATAAATTTAATCCCAGATGTAGATAAAGGTGTGTCTCTCTTACTGTGTTTATACAAAATACTAGAAATACTATTGAAATGATTATTTACCAGCCAAGAGTAAGAGAAAAATAACATAACCAGGCTTCCACCCTGATCCTGGCTGGGCATATGTCTCCAGGAGTAGGGGTGAGAGGTCCCGGTGGTTTGCCCCAGTAAGGGAAGCTTTCTCTCACCTCATTATTTCATGATTATGCTCCACTGCCTCTTGATTTGACAGGGTGGTGGTGGTGGTGTGTATATGTGTGTGTGTGTGTGTGTGTGTGTGTGTGTGTGTAGTTAGGTGGAGTGAGGGAATAAGTGGATACAGATTCAAGCCCATAATTGAATAGAGCCTGTGGTCTTATTCCTTTGTCTACTGGCAGGTTGGGGGGTGTGTGGTTGTGGTGGGATGATCGTAGGCCCCAAAGCGTTAGAAAACTAGCTAGACCCCAATATATGTTGGGGACCATGCCCATCCCCAACAATAATGACTAATTTGATCTTAGAACCTAAAAAGCTTTTAAGAAAATTGTATTTGTTTATATCTACATGAGTGAAGGTATTGCAGTGTTTGTCTTTTGCCTATTTCACTAAACCCAGGTTCAATGTTATTACAATTGAAAAGATTTTATCTTCATTAATACACATACACACAGAAAATACATATGGCTATTATCACTGTATCACTGTGTTCCCATTCATCATAGATTTGCTCGAGCAGGCACCAGTAACATCTCCATATGACCTGTCTCATGCAAGTAGAGCCCAAGGGCACCTGCTTGTTCCAGGAACATAAAGAGCCTCAAACCATTCCATCAGGTCATGGGAATGAGGTCTATAATTGTTACTGGTATGTGGCATATCAAATACAACACGGGTAGCTTGCCAGGCTCTGCTGTGCGGGTAGCATACTTTGTAGTCATCTCTAAATCCAGCATTTATTGATGAACCGCACAGCTGCAAGCAGCCACACGAGCCAGGCTGTGATAGGCTGGTCTGCTGGGTGGATTTCTGACGAGGGGGAAGTCCAGATGTGGAAAATGGAGGTCCTCATGGAGTGGGGGGGTAGTATGGCTTGTTGCGAGGCTCTGCTGGGGTGGCAGGCCAGGGCTAGAACCCGCCATCCCTCCCAGGTGCCTCGTGAGCGGCTGGGCACAGGGAGAGCCAGTAGCAGCTCTGCCCCATGTCTGTGAGTCTTTTTAAATCCGGGTATATATATATATATATATATATATATATATATATATATATATATATATATATATATATATATATATACACACACACACTTATATATATATGTATATATATATATATTTCTTTTATGTTTTCAATTCTTGGCTATTATAAATGATACTGCAATAAACATGGAATTATACCATTATGTAAAGTGCCTAGTTGAGAAATTCAAGCTTCTTCTCTCTGTTCTTTAATACTTTCTCCTTTTTCCTTATACTTATTTTCTAGGGAGTCTTGGAAAAACTTAATTGGGTTATTGGTCATGCCATACTGATCAACAATAGTATTTGATCCACTCTTTGTATCAGACACAGCCTCCATTCTTTCCATAATTGTTTCACCTAATCCTTGTACACACCTGCAAGGAAGAGAAGGATATTTGTTTTAATTTCCTACTGCTACTATAACAAATTGGCACAATCTTCAATGACTTAAATCAACACAACTTTTTCTCTCTCACAGTTCAGGAGCCAAGAGACTAAAGCGGGTATGTTGTGCCTGTCCTCTTATTGCCTCCTGCAGTATGACTGAAGATGGAGAGTCTGCCCATTAGTCTGCCCATCCCTGGCAATCTCAGCTCTGCTCATTAGTCTCTCCATCCCTGGCAATTTCAGCTCTGCCTGTTAGTCCACCAATGCCTGGCAGTCTCAGCTCTGCCCATTAATCCGCCCATCCCTATTTGAAATGCTTTGGTTTCAAGGATACCTGTTGCAAGATCTGAAGAACAGGCTGTGATAGGGCCAGCTTTCTGCCTGTATCATGTTTCTGTTGTAACATGATAAGGTATGTTAGAAGTCTGCAGCAGTTATCCCTCTTGGAGCAGGCTGAGGACAGGTGGCAAAGTACAGGGGCAGTTGAGATAATGGCTCTGGAATTGGCAGGGTCAAATGAATAGAATCTCTGCAACATGGACCAATGGAGACTTGAGGACTATAAGCTAGTAACAAAACCACTAAGTCGGTAGTAGAACTTTGGTCTTATGTCATTTCTCTGGCAGATTAAATGAAATTGATAGAAGGGCCTTGGTTTAGTTGGATATCTCTGACTCATTAGGACTTGGGTCTTTTGTCATTTCTCCAGCAGAAACTGACAGACCTTTAGTTTATTTAGATCTCTGATTCATCAAGTATTTCCTGCTTTGCTCCTCTCGTTCTAATAAAGGTTAAGGGTCCCATAAACAAACAAACAAACAAACAAACAAACAAACAAACAAATGAATGAATAAGGACACATTCCTTCTGCATGTTCTAGGGAGCTCCATTTCTTTGCCTGTTCCAGTTTCTAGAGCAGTAGTCTTTGATCAACAGTCCATGAACCAGTGCTGGTCCACAGGTGAAAAAAGTTGAAAACTACAGGTGAACAGCACTGGTTATCTCTGATGGCTGGTGGCCTGTACAATTGATGAAGGCTGACCTGTGGGCTATTAACAGCTGATGAATGCTAGTCTCGAGAATTCTTGCTTTCTTGGCTCTGGGTTCCTGAATTACTCTTTCATTTCCATGCATGTCTCTTAATTTCCAGCTTCCCTCTTTCCCTGTATCAGGGTCCTTCTGATTGAATTGCATCCCTCTGGCAAATCCAAATAATTTGCATATGTCAAGATGATGACTGAAAAATCATGTGTGGCATACAGGGTAATATATTCAAAGGTTTTGGAGATTAGGACAAAGGGCATCTAGGGGCTGAGAGTGTAGATTAAGTGCTGATGCCAGAGTGATCGTACAGAGAAGAGGGCATTTGCCTACCTGGATTCAATTCCTGGCACCCCACATAGTATCCTGAGCACCTCCAGGATGATTCCTGAGTGCAGAGCTGCAGAGTCAGAAGTGACTCCCGACCATCGCTGGGTGTGGCCCAAAATGCTGGAGAAAAAAAAGTAGATTAAGAGCTTGCCTTGTCTGTGGTTAATCCCAGTCTGATCCCTGGTACCACATTATACCTCAGTATTACCAGAGAGTAACCCCCAAGCACCACTAAGTGTGGTCCAATGCCCTCGCCCACAAAAAGACAAGTATCTTTAGGGAGTCATTAGTCTGTCTACCACAATTACTTTCTTAAGTTCAAACCCAATCAAGGACTTAATGACCTCATTGTGAGATTCAACAATTTTCACAATTTTCTCTTACTGAAGTATTTTTTGATAATACCATTAGCCATTTAGTTGTAATAATATACAATTATCTTGTGCCTGCAAGGGACAGACTTGTCATGGGGGTTAGGAAAATGGGTACAGTAGTGGAGGGAAGGTCATTCTGATAATAGGATTTGTGTTGGAGAATTGATTTTATTAACAACCTATTATATGAGTAACCTTGTAAACTGTAATGTTTAAATAAAGTAATAAAAATTAAAATAAACCAATTGCCTGTTTAACAAATGAGGGAGCCTAGACTTTTTCAGGTAAATGAGATTATGAGTCTTTTGGACAACATAGACCCTTTGCATTTTGGTAATAATATTTGATGAAATTGTTTTGATGAATTAATATTTGATTAAACATAAATGTATTTCATTGTTCCCTTTGAAATTAGCAGTAATATTTATTAGGTACCACTACATAAATCACATTCAAGAAAAATTTAGAACTTTGTTGATTCTGTATCAGTCATTACAGCGAATTAAACAGAGACCTAATTCATGGATCCTGAGGAATTTCCTAGGCAAGCAGTGTAAAATAAAAAAGTGTTTGTGTCAGACTGCAGAACAGAAAGGATTACTAAAGCAACTGGGAAAGGGCAATTAGCAGTTGTGCATCTAAAATTGTTTTGTGAGTTCTTGTTTATTTTAATTTTTATTATACCACCGTGAGACACACAATTACAAAGGTGTTCATAATTGGGTCCTGGGAATACAGTATTCCAGCACCCCTCCCTCCACCAGTGCCCCATTTCCACCACCAATGTACCCCACCCCTCCAACCCCCCCCCAGGCTGCCTCAATAGCAGGTACCTCCATTTCCTCTCTTTCTCTCTCTGTCTCTCTCTGTCTCTGCATCTCTCTCCCTCTTATTCTGCACATTGTGGCTAGCCCTGCAGATGTTTAGAGTTTATCACTTAAGTCTCTTTGTGTATATTCAATGGTGAGTTTTAATCTGCCATTACCATTTCCCACATATAGTAAAACACTGGTATCTATTTATATCCTATTAATGAATGCACTCATTCTATATCTGTCCTTTTCCTTCTGACTAATTTCACCCAGCATGATAGTCTCCATGTCCATCCATTTGCAGGTAAATTTCATAATTTCATCTTTTCTGACAGCTGCATAGTATTCCATTCTGTAGATGAACCACAGTTTCTTTAGCCAGTCCTCTGTTCTCGGGCATTTAGGTTGTTTCCAGATTCTAGGTATAGTGAATAGCCCAGAGATGAATAAAGAAGTACAGATAGTGTTTCTGCTATGTGTTTTTCGGTCTCTAGGGTATATTCCCAGGAGTGCTATTTCTGGATCAAATGGGAGATCAATGTCTAGTTTTTGGAAAAATGCCCATATTGTTTTCCAAAAGGGATGGATCAGTCAGCACTCCCACCAACAGTGGATCAGAGTCCCTTTTCCCCCACATCCACGCCAGCACCGGTTGTTCTTGCTGTTTTGGATGTGTGCCAGTCTCTGTGGTGTGAGATGGTACCTCATTGTTGTTTTGATTTGCATCTCCCTGATGATTAAAGATGAAGAGCACTTTTTCATATGCCTTTTGGCCATTCGAATTTCTTCTTTTTTGGAAACTTCTGTTCATTTCTTCTCCCCATTTTTTGATGCGGTTGGCTGTTTTTTTTCTTGTGAAGGGCTACCAGTGCCTGATATATTCTGGATATTAACCCTTTGTCAGATGGTATTCGGTGAATATCCTTTCCCACTTTGTGGATTGTCTTTGTATCTTGGTCACCATTTCTTTTGAGGTGCAGAAGCTTTTCAATTTTATATAATCCCATTTGTTTATCTTTGCTTCCATTTGCTTGGTCAGTGGTGTGTCGTCTTTAAAGATACTTTTCGTTTCGATGTAGTAGAGCATTTCTCCTATGTTTTCTTCGATGTACCTTATAGATTCATGTCTGATGTTGAGATTTATAATCCATTTTGATCTGACTTTTGTGCATGGCATTAGAAGAAGGTCTAAATTCATTTTTTTACATGTAGCTGCCCAGTTTTCCCAGCACCATTTGTTGAAGAGGCTTTCTTTGCTCCACTTAATATTTTTTGCTCCTTTATCGAAGATTAAGTGGTTGTATATTTGAGAGTGTGTTTCAGGATATTCAGTTCTATTCCATAGGTCTACATGTCTGTCTCTATACCAATACCACACTGTTGTAATTACAAGTGCTCTGTAGTAAAGCTTGAGGTTGGGTGTTGCAGGACACCTAAAAGCCTAGGGCCTCTGCATCTGCCCTGGATTGCCTCCTGCCGGTCACTTCATAGATAGGGGGATAGTCTGAATGTGGCAGTCTTATTTGACCATGTTTTCTGTACTGGCAGGTATAAATATTCTCTCATGCTACCACAATCATCGTGGGACTAGCTAGATCTTACCAGCATATTTGCCTGGCCACGTTGGATCCCTAAGTAATTAGACCAGAGAGAAATGCTGTTTGCCTCCAAGCAAGCAAGCATGGCTCCCTGATAACTCAAAGGCAACTAAAATACAAAACTACCGTGAAGTAGAAGAGACTCTTGTGAAGGCTTGGAGAAATATTTAACTGGCATTAGTATTAGTCTTTGGTACAGAGACATGCCATCTCATAAACCCCTTCTCTACCCTATAAAGGCAATTCCAGGCAGAACTTGGCTTAAGATATTAGGTGAGGTGCTGGGAGAAATTACTTGAGGGCATTTGATACTTCCTGCCAAGGGAAGTTACATTTAGCTTATAGCTTCTCCCAGCTCTGCTAGTAGGCTTTTAATTAGCTCTGGGTCCTTGTAAACAACCAGATGGTCTCCTGAAGTTACTACATTCTATAGAGCTATTTTCCTGTTTTCATCTCTAGATAGAGTATGCTACCCGCAAGGCAGAGCCTGGCAAGCTACCCGTGTCTTATCTGATATGCCAGATACCAGTAACAATTATAGACCTCATTCCCATGACCTGATGGAATGGTTTGAGGCTCTTTATGTTCCTGGAGCAAGCAGGTGCCCTTGGGTTCTACTTGCATGAGACAGGTCATACTGAAGATGTTACTGGTGCCCGCTTGAGCAAATCGATGATGAACGGGAAGACAGTGACAGTGATCTCTAGATAGCCGAGCACAGAATGGGCTGGGCTGGGGAGTTTGGGCGGATTTATAGCTATAAAATAAGCTGCAAGAAGAAAGAAGCTCTCTTTTTTCCCCCTTTTGCCATTTCGCCTTTCCTTGGTGTTTTGCTTCTCCGTCCTCTCCCCATTCTCTGTTGGGCCTCAACACATGGTGGCAGCCATCTTGGACTACACCTGGCTGGGGCCTAGCTGGGAACCCAGAGTCCGGAGGTTTTCCCCTGCTCTTGGATTGTATATTGGAACCTGTGATAGTAAAGCCCTTTTAAAAGTGCATTGGATTCCTGAGTCTTCATGCATTCGCCGCCAGCTTCGGAGTTAGAAGGGAACTCGCTTACCGGCACTGTCGGGGACCCCCGTGGCGCTCCCGACAGTTGGGGAAAGTGATACCTCCCATCTTCTTTTCCACAAGGATCGATTTAGCTATTCATGGGGGTTTATTATTCCATACAAATTTCAGGAGTGTTTGTTCAATTTCTTTGAAGAACATCATGGGTATCTTTTAGGGACTGCATTGAATCTGTATAAAGCTATAGGGAGTATTATTATTTTGATAATGTTAATCCTTCCAATCCATGAGCAGGGAATGTGTCTCCATTTCCTTAGGTCTTCTTTTATTTCCTGAAGTAACGTTTTGTAGTTTTCTTTGTAGAGATCCTTTACATTCTTTGTCAAACTGATTCCTAGGTATTTGATTTTCTGTGGCGCAATTGTGAATGGGATCACTATCACTATCACTATCTTCCCATTAATCATCTGTTTGCTAGAGCGGGCCCCAGTAATATCTCCATATGTCCTGTCTCATGCTAGTAGAACCCAAAGGAATCCGCTTGCTCCAGGAACATAAAGAGCCTCAAACCATTTTATTAGGTCATGGGAATGACCTAATATAAATGTTACTGGTATTTGGCATATCAAATACTACACGAGCAGCTTGCCAGGCTTGCCATGCGGGTGGCATACTGTTGTAGTCACCTCTAAATAAAGCATTCATTGATGAACCCAAGAGCCGCAAGCGGCCCGCGATCCGGGCTGTGATAGTCTGGTCTGCTGGGTGGAGTTGTGACAAGAGGGAAGTCCGGAAGTGGAAAATGGCGGGCCCCATGGAGTAGGGGGTCGTCTGGCTTGTTGTGAGGCTCTGCTGGGGTGGCTGGCCAGGGCTAGAACCCACCATGCCTCCCGGGCACCTCATGAGCAGCTGGGCACAGGGAGAGCAAGTAGCAGCTCTGCCCCATGTCTGAGAGTCTGTGAATGGGATAGTTTCTTTAATGTCCCTTTCTTCTCTTTCATTGTTTGCATATAGGAAGGCCATTGACTTTTGGGTATTGATTTTGTACCTTGCCACTCTGCTATAGGAATGTATTATTTCTAGGAGCCTCTTGGTAGAGAGTTTCGGTTTTCCAGGTATAATATCATGTCATCTGCAAATAGTGATAACTTGGCTTCTTTCCTTCCTATCCGGATGCCCTTAATGTCTTTTTCTTTTACTGACTGCTATTGCAAGTACTTCCAGTACTATATTGAATAGAAGTGGGGTGCGTGGGCAGCCTTGTCTTGTCCCTGATCTTAAGTGGAAGGCTTTCAGTTTTTCCCCATTGAAAATGATGCTCGCTGTGGGTTTGTAGTAGATGGCCTGGATTATATTGAGGAAGGTTCCTTCAATCCCCATTTTACAGAGAGCTTTTATCATAAACGGGTGTTGAATCTTGTCAAATGCCTTCTCTGCATCTATTGATATGATCATATGGTTTTTATTGTTCTTTTTGTTGATATGATGTATTATGTTGATTGACTTGCGGATGTTGAACCATCCTTGCATTCCAGAGATGAATCCCACTTGGTCATGGTGTATAATCTTTTTGATGACTCTTTGGATTCTATTTGCTAGTATTTTGTTGAAGATCTTAGCATCTGTGCTCATCAGGGAGATTGGTCTGTAATTTTCCATTTTTGTGACATCTCTGTCAGCTTTGGGTATCAGGGTGAAATGTGCCTCGTAAAAGCTATTTGGGAGTGTTTCTGTTTCTTTAATTTGCCGGAAGAGCTTAAAAAGAATTGGGAGTATGTCCTCTTTAAAGGTTTTGTAGTATTCACTGATGAATCCATCTGGACCTGGGCTTTTGTGTTTGGGGAGAAATTTGATTACCGATTCCATCTCCATGATGGAGATAGGTTTGTTAAGTTATTCTAAATATTCTTGTTGCAGACTTGGGAGGCTATAGGAATTCAGGAATTTGTTCATTTCTTCTAGGTTTTCTTGTTTCGTGGCATACAGGCTCTCATAGTAATCTCTGATGATCTTTTTTAATTTCTGTGGTTTCTGTTGTGATGTCCCTGTTTTCATTTCTGATACTATTTATTTGGGTTCTCTCTTTTCCTTTTCTTACAAGTCTTGCAAGTGGTTTGTCAATCTTGTTTATTATTTCAAAGAACCAGCTTTTGGTTTCGTTGATCTTCTGGATTGTTTTTTGACATTCCACCTCATTGATTTCTCCCTCTGTTTTATTATTTCTTTCTCTCATTGGGTTGGGCTCCTTTTTGTTGATCACTCTCTAAGATCTTAAGTTGTGAAGTCAGACGTTTGTGATGGCCTTTTCTTCTTTTCTGATGAATGCTTGAAGAGCTATGAACTTGCCCCTTAACACTGCTTTTTGCTGTATCCCACAAGTTCTGGTAATTCGTGTCTTCAGTCTCATTTGTTACCAGGAATCTTTGGATTTCCTCTTTGATTTCTTTTATGACTTGCTGGTTGTCCAGGTTGTACCTGAACTTGTTTCCAGGTACTTGGTATTGTTCTCCATTTTTGTGTACAATTAACTTCTATTTTCAGTGCATCATAGTCTGAAAAATAGTTGGCACAATTTCTATCTTCTTGATTTTATGGAGGTATGATTTATGGCTCAGCATGTGATCTATTTTGGAGTATGTTCCATGTGCACTGGAGAAGAAAGTGTATTCAGCTTTTTGGGGATGAAATGCCCTGTATATGTCTACCAGCCCTCTTTTCTTCCATCTCTTCTTTTAGGGCCAGTATTTACTTGGTAAGTTTCAATCTTGTTGATCTATCCAGGGTAGACAGAGCAGTGTTGAAGTCTCCAACTACAATTGTGTTGCTGTCAATGTCTTCTTTGAAGTCTATTAGTAGTTGTTTTAGGTATTTTGCTGGCCCCTCGTTGGGTGCATATATGTTTAATAGTGTAATTTCTTCCTGATATATGCATCCCTTGACTATTAAGAAGTGACCTTCAGAAATTAGCCAGAAGGAGAGAGACAGATGCAGAATGACTGCATTTATTTGCATAACATAAATATATATGTACATATTATGATACCAATATCCAAGGTCAAATGAAACATATATCAGGAGGTCTTGTCAAAGGTGAAATTATCACAAACGTGTGAGAGTCAGAGGCTAGGTAAGACAGAAAATGCAACGGTGTGCTAACAATTGTCAAGGGTACTAATGCCAACCTAGAACTGAGCATTAAATACAGGCAAAAAGATACACATGACAACCCTTTAATGTATGTTCTGTAATCCATAGTCTGGAGGGGAAGGAAAAGAGAAAGAGAGATAAAGGGAAAGAAATAAAGACCTGCCATGGAGGAGGGCTGGGGGGGGGGGGAGGGAACCGGGGACGTTGGTGGTGGGAGATGGGCACTGGTGGAGGGATGGGTGCTGGAACACTGTATGACCAAAACCCAAATATGAAATTTTTAATTGTATATCTTTGTAATTGCAAAAATAAAAAATTAAAAAAATATATTAATAAACCACAAAAAAGAAGTGACCTTCACTGTCCCTTCTGACGTTCTTCAGCCTAAAGTCTATGTTGTTGGATACCAGTATGGCTACCCCAGCCTTTTTGGATGGGTTGTTTGAGTGAAGGATTGTTTTCCAGTGTTTTATTTTTGAGCCTGTCTTTGCTCCGATTGTTCAGGTGTGTTTCTTGAAGGCAGCAGAATGTTGGATTCAATTTTTTTATCCATTTTGCCACTCTGTGTCTCTTAACTGGTACATTTAGACCATTTACATTGAGAGAGATTATTGTCATGGGATTTTGTGCCATCTTTGTGTATAGGTTGGTTGTTCTTTTGGGTTATGTCTTGTCTTATAGTAGATCTTTCAGTCCTTCTTTTAAGGCTGGTTTTGATTTTACAAAGTTCCTCAGCTGTTGTTTATCCAAGAAGTTGTATAACTGTCCTTCATATCTGAGTGAGAGTTTAGCTGGATAAAGAATTCTTGCTGAGGCTTTCATTTCATTGAGTTTTCTTACTATATCCCACCACTGCCTTCGAGCTTGGAGGGTGTCTTCTGAGAAGTCTGCTGAAAGTCGAATGGATGCTCCTTTGTATACGATTTCCTTCTTTGATCTTGCTGCCTGAAGAATTATGTCTCTGTCTATGGCATCCATTACTTTGACTAGGATGTGTCTTGGGGTCTTTCTATTAGGGTCCCTTCTTGCTGGTACGGTGTCGGGCTTCTTGGGTCCGGATGCCTTCATCCTTTAACTTGGGGAACTTTTCAGCTAGTACGGTTTTAACTGTTTCAATTTCTTTGGGGTTACTTTCCTGTCCCTCTGGGACTCCGATGATTCTTATGTTGTTCTGCCTGACTTTCATCTAATTGTTCTCTGTTCCGATGCTGATCCATTTTCCAGTCTTTTTCCATCTTATGTAGTTCTCTGAGTGCTTTCTGCAGCTCATCTTCAGTCTCACTGATTCTCTCTTCTGCTGCTGTCATCCTACTATTGAGAGGCCCTATTGTGTTTTTCATTTTATCTACTGAGTTTTTAAGCGATGATATTTCTATTTGCATGGTTCTCATTTCTGCTCTCATTTCCTCCAATATTTTTATTGACTGCCCTTTCAACTGCTTCGTTTATGTTCTCCTGTATTTTATTGGACTTCTGCTCTATTTTTTCGTTGAGCTCCTTAAACATCCTACCAATTTCTTCTCTAATTTCATTGTCAGAGAGAGAGGTCATCCACATCTGCATTCTTTTTTGAGTCTTCAGGGTTGATTCCTTCATCTGTTCTTCGAACGGGGATCTGCGTTGTATCCCCATGGTGTTGCGGTGTTCAGGGATAGAGTCCTCTAGTGTACTGTTTCTTTTTTCTTGAGGGTATTACCTTCCCTTGGTGTTGAATTTCCTAGTTTTGTTGTATTAATAAGCGGCCGCCCGCCTGGCCAGCCGCACACCCCAGGGAGGCTACCTGAGGCGGAGTCAGGCTGGTGTGAGAGTTCAAAATGACCGCTTACTTCCGATTCCGCCTCGGACTTCTGGGGGTTGTAGTTCCACCTTCTGCCGAGACCTGGGGCTCTACCACGACCCCAGGTGCCCACCCGGCCAGCCGCACACCCCAGGGGGAATACCTGAGGCAGAGACAGGCTGGTGTGAGAGTGGAGTTCTTGTGATTGTTGTTGTAGAAGTGGTATGGGTAAGTTGCATATTGGGCAAAATGCTTATATACCTCTTTTTTAAAAACTATTTATTTCTAGTTTGGAGGGTTACACCTGGTGATGCTCAGGGCTTACTCCTGGATATGTGTTCAGGAATTACTCCTGACTGTGCTAGGGTGGATGCCAGATTGAACCATGGTTAGCAGCATGCAGTGCAAATGTCCAACCCATTGCATTATTCCTCAGCCCCTTTTGGTTGTCTTCTTCTTCTTCTTCCTCTTCTTCTTCTTCTTCTTCTTCTTCTTCTTCTTCTTCTTCTTCTTCTTCTTCTTCTTCTTCTTCTTCTTCTTCTTCTTCTCCCTTCTCCTTCTCCTTCTCCTTCTCCTTCTCCTTCTCCTTCTCCTTCTCCTTCTCCTGCTCCTTCTCCTTCTCCTTCTCCTTCTCCTTCTCCTTCTCCTTCTCCATCTCCTTCTCCCTTCTCCTTCTCCTTCTCCATCTCCTTCTCCTTCTCCTTCTCCTCCCCCTCCTCCTCCTTCTCCTCCTCCTCCTCCTCCTCCTTCTCCTTCTCGGTCTCCTCCTCCCTCCTTCTCCTTTTTCTCCTACTCCTCCTCCTTCTCCCTCTTCCTCCTTCTCCTCCTCCTCCTTCTCCTTCTCCTTCTCCGTCTCCTCCTTCTCCTTCTCCTCCTTCTCCTTTTTTCTCCTCCTCCTCCTCCTTCTCTCCTCCTTCTCCTTTTTTCTCCTACTCCTCCTTCTCCTCTTCCTCCTTCTCCTTCTCCATCTCTTTCTCCTCCTCCTGCTCCTTCTCCTCCTCCTTCTCCTTCTCCTCCTCTTCCTCCCTTTTCCTTCTCCTTCTTTGTCTTTTTCACTAAATCACTCTGCGGGTAGACAGTTACAAAGTTGTTCATAATTGGGTTTCAGTCAAATAAGTTGTGCACTTCATTTTAAAGGAACTTTTTAGTAAAAAAATTCTGGGCCCAGACAAGCAGTTCAATGGGTTGAACACATAGTCTTGAGGAGGCTAGCATTCAATCTCTAGTGCCACATGGTCCCCAAAACATTGCCAGGAGCAACCTCCAGGCCCAGAGCAGTGCAGTAATCCCTGAATACCCCTGAATACCCCTCCCTGTGTGTGACCCAACCAGCCTACCACCAATTTTCTTCCCTTAGTTTCCCTTTCGAGGTCAGGAAAATACGGCAGCAGTAAGAAAGGCAAACAAGCAGTGCCTGACAAAATTTCATGGCCATCCTAGGCTGCCAAAACGAAGAAGGACTAAAATGACTGTCTGTACTTTCAATGCACGTACACTGACATCGGAAGCATATATTGAGGATCTGATGCTGCGAGCAAAAAGATCAAGTTCAACATCATTGGTCTGACTGAGACGAGGAGGCGCCAGTTGCATCATGCTGTATTTGACACCGGAGAAGAATTGTTCCTTGGAACATGCGCACGAAAGAGGCATCGGTGGTGTTGGTGTCCTTGTCAACACGAACAAGGCCGTCAACATTGATTCATTTGAATGCCTTACAAACCAAATAGGATGATTACACTTGAAGAGATGTGGCCCACTGCCAGCAATTTCTATCTTCATTGTCTACGCACCAACATCCACATACAAAGAAGATGAAATTGAGAAATTCTACATGGAATTGGAGGAGTTCTATAAAAAAGATCACACCTTCTACAAGATCATAGTCGGTGATTTTAATGCCAAGATAGGACCAAGAGATCGGCTGAAGAACTCCACATCGGGACCCATGGCCTAGAATAGAACGAACAGGGTGAGAGACTATCTGAGTTCATCATGTCCACCAAGACCATTCATGGGAACTCACAGTTCCAGAAAGCTGAAGCGAAATGTTGGACATGGGAATCTCCTGGAGGACAGTTCCCCAATGAAATTTACCACATCATCTTCAATCAACGGTTTTGTCTAACCCATGTAGCTGTCGCCCCCAAATTCCAAACAGGATCAGACCACCGCCTCCTTTGTACAAAATTCTACTCTCCGCAACGGGAGAAAAGGCTGCAAAGTTTAAGAAGAGAACTCCCAGAATGACCACCAACTGGGAACTCTTTGGCACCATTGCAGCAACATGGGAAGATACCATCATTGACGATATCGATGAAGAATACAAGAGACTCGGTTCAGCACCTCCATGGTTGTGCGAAGAATGCTGAGAGAGAGAGAAAGACACAAAAGGACTCCTGTCTTCAGAAACTCTCGAGCCCATTCGCCAACGTGGCAAGGCACAAGCCTCGGGAGACCAAATGCTAACATCCAAGCTTGCTAAACAGTGCAGAGAAGCGATAAAAAGAAGACCTCAAAGACAGAAGAGCAGAAATACTGGAAGATGCAGCAGAAGCAGGGAAAAGCATTCGCACTGCCCGCCTGTCCTTTGGCAACTATAAGACCAAGATGACTGCCCTCTGACGTCCTGATGGATCTATCACATCTTCCAGAAAGGCAATGGAGAAGATTATCCATGACTTCTACTCAAATCTCTTTGATAGCCACATCCACCTGCCCACATACCAAATTCCACAGGATGGATATGTCATTCCCAATGATCTCCCTTCTGAAATATCCGACATTTCATCTCGTCAGTAAAGAAGGGAACAGCACCAGGCCCAGACAAAGTCAGACCCGAACACCTGAAGAATCTGCCGCCGGTACTCATCAATACACTAGCTTGGCTCTTTACACGCTACCTGTCCCAATGCAAGGTGCCCTCCCAATGGAAAACCAGCAGGACAGTTCTACTGTTCAAGAAGGGAGACATTCACGACATCGGCAACTATCGCCCCATCTGCCTGTTGTCTGTCATCTAAAAGCTATTTACACGAGTCATCCTGAACAGGATTAGCAGAACACTAGATGAAGGACAACCATGCGAGCAAACAGGCTTCCGGAAAGGATTCAGCACAATCGACCATATACACACAGTAACCAAGCTCATGGAGGTTTGTAGGGAGTACAAGATGCCGCTCTATCTCACGTTCATTGATTTACAGAAAGCCTTTGATTCTGTGGAGACTGAAGCAGTCATCGAAAGCCCTAGCCAAACAGGGTGTTCCAACCCAATACATCAAGATCCTTCGTGGAGCTGTATTACGGATTCACCACCAGGATCTCACCATTCTACAAAGAAGTGATCATTAATGTGAAAAGAGGGGTTCGACAGGGTGATACCATTTCTCCAAAACTCTTCAGCACCACCCTCGAGAACATCATGCAACAATTAGAATGGGAAGGAAAGGGAGTGAAGATAGATGGTCGGCAACTACACCACCTCCCGCTTCGCTGATGACATTGTTCTAATAACACCAAACATTAGCCAAGCGGCACAAATGCTGGCTGACTTTGACCGAGAATGTGGAAAGATAGGTCTACAGCTGAATCTAAAGAAAACCATGTTCACGAAGTATGAACTAGTTCCAGAGGCCCCATTCACTCTCAATGGAACAAAACATCTCTGAATGCAGCAGTTATGTGTACCTAGGTCGAGAAGTCAACATGATGAATGACCTAAAACCTGAGCTGCGCAGGAGGAAGAGAGGCGGCATGGAATGCCTTCAAAGGCATTGAAGAAATAGCTAAAAGGACAAAGAACCTCCGGCTCTGGGCACATCTCTTTGACTCCACCGTTCTCCCTGCATTAACATACGCCTCAGAGACCTGGGCCCCTACGAAAGCAGGATGAGAATGCTATTCGGGTCTCCCCAGAGAGGAATCGAAAGAGCTATGTTTGGAATATCACGCCTCACTCAAGTGAGAGAAGGAATCCAGAGTTCTGACCTCCGTCACTATTCCAGAATAAGGGATGCTGTCTCGTTTGCCAAGGCATCGAAAATCAGATGGGCTGGACATGTAATGCGATTTGGAGACAACCGCTGGACTAGAGCCATTACCGACTGGATCCCACGGGATATCAAAAGATCACGTGGCCGCCCACCTACAAGATGGTCAGACTTCCTTGTAAAGACCCTGAAGGAACCGTTTGAGGCTCTTCATATTCTTGAATCAACCAGATGCCATTGGGCTACATTGGCACGTGATAGGGTCCAATGGAAATGTTACTGGCGCCCCGCCGAGCAAATCGATGAATAACGGGATTCAAGTGATCAAGTGATCAAGTGATTTTCCCTTTACTGTTACTGTTATAGCAAATATTCCTGATACTGGTTGGGGAGGCCCTGGAGACCTCATATTTTTGTTCTGTTGCTGGTAATCACAAATGTAACACCATAACTATGGTGGGCATGGATGACGGTTCCAGGGTTCCATTTATGGGGTTTCATTCCTGCAAGGATGGATGTGCTCTATGACTGCGCCACACTCCCAAGCTCTGCTTTATATTTCGTGGTGTCATTTATTATATTACTATAAAATATATATACTAGGTATCACCCCCAAGGCCTCATGCATGTAAGCAAGTGCTCCATCTCTGAGCTGCATCCTCTGGTACCTTAAGTGTAAAGTTTCAGATGATATGTAGGGAGAAAAGCATAATGATTGTTAGGAATGTAAATTCAGTCAAGCATATGTCCTAGGAATTGAACTTTAGGGGGATGAATAACAACCCCCCAATGAGTTTGCTGAGTCTGTAAACATGAACTCTTTCATAGCTTTTACAAAAATTTAAAATAGTTTACTTTCCAGTAAAACTGCAGATGTTGGAGTCCTGGGGGCTTTCTCAATGCCACAGAGCATCCACTTTGCAAACAGAAAAATGGGGTTTCAAACCCCAGTGCTGCCACATGTGCCGGAAGAGTTCCATATAGTCTACAGTTTGAGCCCAGGAACTCTGCTGTCTATGGTGTCAATTTGCCAAAATCCAAATTGAATTTTGGCATCTTAAATCTAGGTGTGTACAAGAACCACAACTAAATTTAATTTAAATTTAATTGCAGTGCTTTCTGGGTAAGACCCCAGCAAGTACTGCAATTAAAAAGAAATGTGTTGGTGGGGGTAGAGTAAAGTGATAGTACAGTGGGCACAGTGCTTGTCTTGCACATAGTGGACCCAGGTTTGATCCCTGATACACCAGGACAAGACACCAGGAGTGATTCCTAAGTGTCAAAACAGGAGTAACCCCTGAGCACTGCTGGGTGTGCCCCCCTGCAAATCAAACAAATAACAAAGAAATATGTTGGGGCTAAAGAAATAGTACAGGGGTTGCTGCTAACCCTGGTTTGATCTCTGACCACACATATGGTCTCTCAGGCACCACTAGAAGTAATCGGTGAGCACATGGTTAGGGAGTAAGCCGTGGAACACCACTAGATGTTCATCAAAGCCAAAGAAATTTAGGTGAGGGACTGGGGGAGAGAAAGCAAGCATAAGAGGGAGAGAGAGTGAAAAAGAGAAACAGATGGACAAACAGACAGACAGAAACAGAGTAAGATGTGTTAGCACCATGGCCAAAAAGTGAAAAGTAAAACCGTTGGTGAGAGCATGTGTGAAATTGTCAGAATCTCCCAGGAGCATTGCAAGCAGAATAGTGATCCCAGTCACTGCAACCAAAGGGAAGGGAAATGGGAGGGGTGGGAGGAGAAAGAAGGGAGGGAAGGAAGGAAGGAAGGAAGGAAGGAAGGAAGGAAGGAAGGAAGGAAGGAAGGAAGGAAGGAAGGAAGGAAGGAAGGAAGGAAGGAAGGAAGGAAGGGAAGGAAGGAAGGAAAGGAAGGAAGGAGAAGGAAGGAAAGGAAGGAAGGAAGGAAGGAAGGAAGGAAGAAGGAAGGAAGGAAGGAAGGAAGGAAAGGAAGGAAGGAAGGAAGGAAGGAAGGAAGGACGGAAGAAGGAAGGAAGGATGGAAGGAAGAATGAAGGAAGGATGGAAGGAAGAATGAAGGAAGGATGGAAGGAAAAAGGAAGGAAATAAGGAAGTAATGAAGGGAAGAAGGAAGTAAGAAGGTAGGAGAGGGAAGAAAGGACTGGACTCCAGACTATCACTGGGCTGCAGGTCCAGTGCTAAACTGAGTGAACTTTGACCTTTGGAGAACAACTCAGATCCATTTCTGTAATGCTCAGAATGCATGTGCAAACTCAAAAGTGTATATGCAAATACATGCAGATATATATGAAATTTTGTCTTTCACCTGGGTCTTTAGGGAAACAGGAAACTAAACCTCAGACTGACACCACAGACAGCCTTGGGGTCCTGGGTGAGGACAGGGAAATGCCCCATCATTTTCTGGTAATATCACTCCACCCCTCTGAGAGAGCCCCACAAAGTAATGAGAGTGTAGCGCCCCGCATGGCAGAGCCTGGCAAGCTGTCCGATGTGTCTTCGATATGCCAAAACCAGTAACAAAAATGTTTATTTTCCTGACCCCAAAAGAGCCCTTAATACCGCAGCAGTAAGAAAGGCGAACAAACAGTGCCTGATAAAATTTCGTGGCCATCCTAGGCTGCCAAAACAAAGAAGGACTATAATGACTGTCTGTACTTTCAATGCACGTATGCTGGCATCAGAAGCATATATTGAAGATCTGGTGGTGCAAGCGCACAAGATCAAGTACGACATCATTGGTCTGACTTAGACTAGGAGGTGTCAGTTGCATCATGCTGTATTTGAAACCGGAGAAGAATTGTTCCTTGGAACATGCTAAAAAGAGGCGTTGATGGCGTTGGTGTCCTTGTCAACACGAACAAGGCCGTCAACATTGATTCATTTGAATGCCTAACAAACCGGATAGGACCATTACACTTGAAGAAATGTGGCCCAAGCCAGCAATTTCTATCTTCATTGTCTACGCACCAACATCCACATACAAAGGAGATGAAATTGAGAAATTCTTCATGGAACCGGAGGAGTTGTACAAAAAAAAGATCACACCTCCTACAAGATCATAGTCGGTGAATTTAATGCCAAGATAGGACTGAGAAGATCAGCTGAAGAACTCCACATCGGGACCCATGGCCTAGAATGGAACAAACAGGGTGCGAGACTATCTGAGTTCATCATATCCACCAAGACCATTCATGGGAAATCACAGTTCCAGAAGGCTGAAGCAAAAAGTTGGACATGGGAATCTCCTGGCGGACAGTTCCACAATGAAATTGACCATATCATCTTCAATCGACGGTTTTTGTCTGACCAATGTTGCTGTCGTCCCAAAATTCCAAACAGGATCGGACCACCGTCTCCTTCGTACAAAATTCTACGTCCCGTAACGGGGAGAAAAGGCTGCAAAGTTTAAGAAGAGAACTCTCAGAACGACCACCAACTGGGAACTCTTTGGCACCATTGCAGCAACATGGGAAGATACCATGATGGGAAGATACCATCACTGACGACATCGACGAATAATACAACCGACTGGTTCAGCACCTCCATGATGTGCGAAGAAGGCCGAGAGAGAAAACCACAAAAGGGCGCCTGTCTTCAAAAACTCTCGAGCTCATTCACCAATGTGACAAGGCGTGAGACTCAGGCTACCAAATGCTAACCTCCAAGCTTGCAAAGCGGTGCAGAGAAATGATAAAGGAAGACTTCAAAGAGAGAAAAAAAGCAGAAATACTGGAAGATGCAGCAGAAGCCGGGAAAAGCATTCACAAGGCCCGCCTGTCCTTCGCTAACTATAAGACCAAGATGACTGTCCTCCGACGCCCTGATGGATCTATCACATTTCCAGAAAGGCAATGGAGAAGATTATCCATGACTTCTACTCAGATCTCTCTTTTTTAAATTTTTTTGTTTTTACAATTACAAAAATATACAATTAAAAAGTTCATATTTGGGTTTTGGTCATACAGTGTTCCAGCACCCATCCCGCCACCAGTGCCCATCTCCCACCACCAACGTCCCCGGTTCCCTCCCCCTCCCCCAGCCCTCCTCCATGGCAGGTTCTTCATTTCTTTCCCTTTCTCTCTCTTTCTCTTTTCCTTTCCCTCCACACTATGGATCACAGAACCTACGTTGAAGGCTTGTCATGTGTATCTTTTGCCTCTATTTAATGCTCAGTTTTAGGTTTGCATTAGTACCCTCGACAATTGTTAGCACACTGTTCCATTTTCTGTCTTACCTAGCCTCTGACTCCCACACTTTTGTGATAATTTCCACCTTTGACAAGACCTCCTGATATATGTTTCACTTGACCTTGGATATTGGTATCATTATATGTACATATATATTTATGTTATGCAAATAAATGCAGTCACTCTGTATCTGTCTCTCCTTCTGGCTAATTTCGCTCAACATGATCTTCTCCATGTCCATCCATTTATAGGAAAATTTTATAACTTCATTTTTCCTAACAGCTGCATAGTATTCCATTGTGTAGATGTACCAAAGCTTCTTTATCCAGTCATCGATTCTCGGGCACTCTGGTTGCTTCCAGATTCTGGCTATTGTGAATAATGCTGCTATGAACATAAAAGTAGGGATGGTGTTTGCGCTGCGTATTTTTGGTTTCCCAGAGTAGATTCCCAGGAGTGGTATGGCTGGGTCAAATGGGAGTTCAATTTCTAGTTTGGAGGAATGTCCATATTGTTCTCCAGAAAGGCTGCACCAGCCGGCATTCCCACCAACAATGGATGAGTGTCCCTTTTCCCCACATCCAGCCACACTTGTTGTTCTTGCTCTTTTGAATATGTGCCAGTCTCTGTGGTGTAAAGTGGTATCTCATTGTTGTTTTGATTTGCATCTCTCTGATGATTAGTGATGATGAGCATTTTTTCACACGTTTTTTTGGGCATTCGAATTTCTTCCCTTGCTGAAGTTTCTGTTCATTTCTTCTCCCCATTTTTATGGGGTTGTTTGTTTTCTTCTTGTAAAGTTCTACCAGTGCCTGATATATCCTGGATATTAACCATTTTTATTTCTGATTCTGTTTATTTGGGTTCTCTTTTTCCCTGTTCTTACAAGTCTTGCAAATGGTTTGTCAATCTTGTTTATTTTTTCAAAAAACCAGCTCTTGGTTTCATTAATCTTTTGGATTGTTTTTTTTGGTTTCCAACTCATTCATTTCCTCTCTAAGTTTTATTATTTCCTTTTTTCTGCCTGGGTTGGGCTCTTTTTGTTGGTCCTTTCTAATGTCTTCAGCTGTGTAGTCAGGTTATTTATGTGGCCCTTTCTTGTTTCCTGATGAATGCTTGCAGAGCTATAAACTTCCCCTCTTAACACGGCTTTTCCCATGTCCCACAAGTTCTTATAGTTGGTGTCTTCATTTTCATTTTTTTTTTTAAATTAATTTTTTTATTTTTACAATTACAAAAGATATACAATTAAAAAGTTCATATTTGGGTTTTGGTCGTACAGTGTAGCAGCACCCATCCCGCCACCAGTGCCCATCTCCCACCACCAACGTCCCCGGTTCCCTCCCCCTCCCCCCTTCATTTTCATTTGTTTCCAGATATCTTTGGATTTCCTGTTTGATTTCTTCTATGACCCATTTGTTGTTCAGAAGTGAGCTGCTCAGATTCCAGGTCTTTGGTTTGACTCCCTGTTTCTGTGTAGGGTTAACTTCCATTTTCAGTGCTTCATGGTCTGAAAAGATAGCTGACAAAATTTCTATCTTTTTTATTTTATTGAGGTATGCTTTGTGGCTTAGCATGTGGTCTATCTTGGAGAATGTTCCATGTGCACTAGACAAAAATGTGTATTCAGCTTTTATGGCATGAAAAGCCCTGTATATATCCACTAGCTCTCTTCCATTTCTTCCTTCAGAGCCAATATTTTCTTGGTGAGTTTCAGTCTTGTTGATCTATCCATTGTTGATAGAGCAGTGTTGAAGTCTCCAACTATTATTGTGTTACTGTTAATGTCTTCTTTGAGATCTCTTAGCAGTTGTTTTATGTATTTTGCTGGCCCCTCCTTGGGTGCATATATGTTTAGTAGTGTAATTTCTTCCCTTAATTAATAAGAAATGGCCTTCGTTGTCCCTTCTAACCTTTTTCAGCTGAAGTCTATATTATCTGATACTAATATGGCCACACCAGCCTTTTTGGAGGAGTTGTTTGCTTGGAGAATGGTCTTCCAACCTTTGACGTTGAATCTGTGTTTGTTCTGATTATTCAGATGCGTTTCTTGTAGACAGCAGAATGTTGGGTTTAAATTTTTAATCCATTTTGTCACTCTGTGTCTCTTAATTGGTGCATTTAGACCATTGACGTTGAGAGAGATTATTGTCATTGGATTTTGTGTCATTTCTGTTTGTGCTTGTTGTGCTTTTGGGTTTGGTCGTATTACAGTAGACCCTTCAGTCCTTCTTTTAAAGTTGGTTTTGAGTCCATGAAGTTCCTGAGTTGTTGCTTATCCATGAAGTTGTGTATCTTTCCTTCATATCTAAATGTGAGTCTGGCCAGGTAAAGAATTCTTGGTGAGGCCTGCAGTTCATTGACCCTTTTCACAATATCCCACCATTGTTTTTGGGCTCGGAGTGTTTCATCAGAGAAGTCTGCTGTAAATCTTAGAGATGTTCCTTTGTATGTGATTTCCTTCTTTGATCTTGCTGCTTTCAGTATTCTATCCCTATCTATAGTTTTTGTCATTTTAATTAAGATGTGTCTTGGAGTATTCTTGTTGGGGTTTCTTTTAGCTGGTATCCTATGGGCCTCTTGGATCTTGAGGCAAGCATTCTTTAGTTCTGGGAACTTCTCAGCAATGATGGCTTTGACAGTTTCTTCTTCATCATGGTTTTCTTCTTGCCCTGCTGGGACCCCAATGATCTGTATGTTGTTTCTTCTGGCTTCATCCTGATTATCTCTTGTCTTTTTTGGTAATTGTGAGTATTTTTTCTATCTTCTGGTGTTTTGTATATAATCTTTGGAAGTCGTCTTCGAGATCACTAATTCTTTCTTCAGTAGCTATTATTCTGCTATGATGGCCTTCCGCTCTGTTTTTTCATTTCATTTACCTCATTTTTAATATCTGTCATTTCCATTTGCATTTTCCTCACTTATTCTCTCATGTCCTCCTGTATTTTATTGATTTTGCATTCCATTGCTTCTTTGAGTTCCTTATGAATCCTTAACAATTCTTTCCGAAATTCCTTATCAGAGAGGTTATACAACTCATCGGTATTGCTTGGCTCATCTGGACTAGTGACTTTACTCATAGAGCTTGATGGGATTTTGCGTTGGTTTACCATTATGACTATTGTAGGTTGCAAATGTGAGTTCTTGGGTGACTAGATAGTACAGTTAGTAGGTGTCTGGTCTGTTTGCAGAATTTGGGTGGGTGGCAAGGATGTAGGAACAAAGGTTCACTGGAACCTCATGTAAGATAGGTAGTAAGAGGATCGTGTGGCACGCGATTTTGAGTTTTGGGATGTGGGTGGAGATTGCAGAGGTTCCCGGAGCGCAGGGTCCAAGGGGTCCAGGGTGAAACCAAGGCAGTTTGCCTTGGTTCCCGTTAATGGAATTTCCGCTCTTCCCTGGGGCTGCTTGGGTCTGCAGAGACACAAGGATCACCACACACTTGTGGGGGGAGATTGCAGATGTTCCCGAAGCGCAAGGCCCAAGGGGTCCAGGGGTGAAACCAAGGCAGTTTGCCTTGGTTCCCATTGATGGAATTTCAGCTCTTCTCTGGGGCTGCTTGGGTCCTCAGAGACGCAAGGATCACATACACACACCTGTGGGGGGAGATTGCAGACGTTACTTGAAGCACAGGGCTCAAGGGGTCTAGGGGTGAAACCAAGGCAGTTTGCCTTGGTTCCCATTGATGGAATTTCCACTCTTCCCTGGGGCTGCTTGGATCCTTGGAGATGCAAGGATCACACACACACACACACACACACACACACACACACACACACCTGTGGGGAGATTGCAGAGCGTTCCCAGAAGCGCAGGACCCAAGGGGTCCGGGGTGAAACCAAGGAAGTTTGCCTTGGTTCTCATTGATGGAAGCTTCGCTCTTCCCTGGGGCTGCTTGGGTCCACGGAGATGCAAGGATCACACACACACACACACACACACACACACCTGTGGGGTGATTGCAGATGTTCCCAGAAGCGCAGGGGCCCAAGGGGTCTGCCTTGGTTCCCATTGATGGAATTTCCGCTCTTCCCTGGGGCTGCTTGGGTCCGTGGAGACGCAAGGATCACACACACACACACACACACACACACCTGTGGGGGAGATTGCAGATGTTCCTGGAAGCGCAGGGCCCAAGGGGTCAGGGGTAAAACCAAGGCAGTTTGCCTTGGTTCCCATTGATGGAATTTCCGCTTTTCCCTGGGGCTGCTTGGGTCCGTGGAGACGCAAGAATCACACACACACACACACACACACACACACACACACACACAGACACACACACATCTGTGGGCGTTATTCAGATCTCTTTGATAGCCACGTCCACCTGCCCACATACCAAATTCCACAGGATGGATATGTCATTCACACCATTCTCCCTTCTGAAATCTGACTTGCCATTTCATCGGTAAAGAAGGGAACAGCACTAGGCCCAGAGAGTCAGACCTGAACAGCTGAAGAATCTGCTGTCAGTACTGATCAATACACTAGGTCGACTCTTCACTAATTCTTTCTTCAGTAGCTGTCACTCTGCTTTGGAGGCCTTCCCCTGTGTTTTTCAGTTCACTTACCTCATTTTTAATATCTGTCATTTCTGCTTGTAATTTGGTCTGAAATTTACTCAATTGTGCTCTCATGTCCTCTTGTATTTTATTGACTTTGTATTCCATTGTTTTTTTTGAGTTCCTTGTGCATCTTTAACAGTTCCTTCCGAAATTCCTTTTCAGAGAGGTTATATAGCTCATCGTTATTGCTTGATTTATCTGTATTAGTGACTTCAATCATCATGCTTGAAGGAATTCTGCGTTGTTTTATCATAATGGCTATTGTAGGTAGAAAATGTGTGTTCTGGGTGACTAGTCAGTATAGTTAGTAGGTGCCTGAATTACTTTGCAGTTAGGGATGGATAGCAAAGAATGTAGGGAAAAATGCTCACTGGTATCTCAGGTAGACAGATATTATTTTGCTCTGAAGGGCTAGCGTGTCCATGCCATTTTGAATTTTGGTAACCTTTGTTTATGTCTTTCCCATTTTTGTTGAGGGACCATGATTTACAATATTGTCAATGAAAGTTTCATGCATGCATCATTCCAACACCACAGTCACCACCAGAGTCCTTTCTTTCCTCCAACAATGTCCCAAGGACCCCTTCATGTCATCCCAGGAAAATACAATCCTATAGTTCAATTCTCCAGCCTTTGGCCACTATGCCCCTTCCATGCTTCTTTATATCTCATGTATGATGGATGTCATTATGTAACTGCTCCTTTTCTTCTGAGTTTATGCAGCATTATAGCCTTTTGTCCCATGGTATCAAAGTACATGGTTTTATCCTTTCTTATAGTGGAGTAGCATCCGATTGTTATATGCCACACTGTCTTTACTCATCTGTTTCTAGATAAACATATTGTTTCCAGACTTTGGCTATTGTGAACAGTGCTACAGTGAATAGTGAGGCACAAATATGTTTTTGAAATAGTGTTTTTGATTTCTTGAGGTAGATGCTGAGAAGTGAAATTGCTGGGTCACATGGGTGTTTAATCCTTGGTGTTTTAAGAAATGTCAAATTGATTTAGGAGGAATTTTAAAAATATTTTCTGTTTCTGTTATATTTTTTTGACATTTGATCAGAAGTTAAACCTTTTATTGTGTTTTTATTTTTTAGTAGTAATGTCTTTTCTATCTGTTGGTCTATTAGTGAGTTCTTGGCCAGGTCTGGACTGACAACAAGTATTGACTGTTTTCCTTCACCTGACCTGGGTGTTATGGACTTGATCCCTCCGTGACCAAGAAAGAAATTTCAGTGTGACTTTCTCCAGGTCTCCTCAGAAGATTTCTGAGATGTAAACTGAAGCAGGAATGTCCTGTCGGGTCGGAGGCGCAGAGATGAGACACCAGGAACACGACGTATTTCCATTAATATTTTTAATAATCACCAGCCGGAGGGGCAGCAGTTCGCATCATGGCAGGAGCTCGCTGACCTGAACTAACTCATTTGATTGACCGAACTGACTGACCACCTCCACACAGACCCCAACTCTCTTATCCCCCCATCTCAAAGGGCAATACAGCTTAAAGTTTGCATGGTTTACATTACAAAGACAGTTCACATTCATTGAATAGGTCTTAGGAATAATAGGAAGGAGACAACCAGGAACCAAAAACCTGCAGGGGTGCTCTCTAGGTAAGATGAGATGAACAAAAGAACGCATTACAGTTGCTAATGCAGCCTTCAGGACTAGCCCATGATGTCAAGGACTTGTCAGACAGAAGAACAAGAAAAACCTGTTTTCTGCCTAACTTTAAGCATTGTCCATTAGACTCCATCTTGGGCTAGTTATAGCCAACAGGGAAATGTGCAGAGAAATGACCTAGGATAGCCTTGTCTGGGTATACCTGCAGCTGATAAACAGTTTCACTAGGGATTTCTACATACTAACTCTATTGGGAGAAAGTCTGCCTGAAGTCCCTGTGTATCTGTTAACAGGCAGTATCCATCAGACCTTCCTTTGCATATCCTTAGATCTACCTTCTGCCAACAGTAAACTAATAAGAAAACCAACATTTTGAAGCCTGTATTTAGACCAGATTCTGTGCACAGATTATTTCATTGTTTCCTCATTGTAATTTTCTGAAGTAAATAAAAAATCCCAATTCTACTTTCTGTGTGGTTTGGGGGCCATATCGTGGTGCTCAGGGCTTACTCCTGGCTCTGCCCTCAGGGGTTATTTCTAATGGGCTTGGGAGACCATATATGGTACCAGGCATCAAACCAGGGTCAGCCATGTGCAAGGCAAGCACCCATCTGCTGTACTATCACCAGGGTCAGCCATGTAAAAGGCAAGCACCCATACGCTATATTATCAACAGGATCAGCCATGTACAAGGCAAACACCCATCTGCTGTACTATCCACCAGGATCATTCACATGCAAGGCAAGCGCCCATCTGCTGTACTATCACCAGGATCAGCCATGTGCAAGGCAAGCACCCATAAGCTGTACTATCACCAGGATGAGCCATGTGCAAGGCAAGCGCCCATCTGCTGTACTATCACCAGGATCAGCCATGTGCAAGGCAAGCACCCATCTGCTGTACCAGGGTCAGTCAAGTGCAAGGCAAGCGCCCCATTGCTCAATTGTCTCTTCAGATCCTAAAGAGAATTGTGCCAGGAGGGGATCCTCAATTTTACCTTTGATTTGGACATGCAGGTCTCACCAGTTTTCTTTAATAGTTTTAATGTAAGTGCTCATGTTATGTCCTTTTGAACTTCCTCCCATAAGGAACAGTAAGTGGCTTATCATTCAGTTTCCTTGTAAAGTCAAGTCAAGTCTGGCAACCCTGTGTCTACTACTACTAACCCTGGCAGTATAGGAAAAAAAAACAAAACGCTAAGGAGGTAAAAAGAAGAAGAAAAAAAACAAGAAAAAGAAAAAGTACCATAGATTATTTATCCATTCACTTAGGACATTTGGGTTGTTTCCTGATTCTGGCTATTGTGAATAGTGCTGTGATGGACATAGGATGAGTGGAAAAGAAACTGTGTCACATCTATGTAATAGGACATTACATGGCTGGTGGAAAAATGAAGTCATGCGATTTGCTTATACATGTATAGACATGAACGGTATCATGATGAATGAAGTCCGTCAGAGGGTAGGTACAGACATAGAATGATTGCACTCATTTGGGGTATATTGAAAAAACACATATTATGTAAATAATACCCAAAGACATAGAAACCAGGGCTAGAGGACTGGCCCCTTACAGGAAGCATACCACCTAGCATGTAGGGAGGACTGTTAGGCCAGAGAAGGGACCACTGTGGCATAAGAGTTGGAAATGATCTCTCTAGACAGCTACTGCGTGCTGAAGAAGGTAAAGCGATATGCATGAAACCCTTTCAGTAACAGTACTACAAACCCCAGTGTCTAAAAGGAATATAAAAGAGACACAGAGAAGAAAAGTGTCTGCCATAGAGGCAGGCTGCAGGGCCAGAGTGGAAGGGCTGGGCAGAGGGAAACTGGGAACACTGGTGGAGAGATGTGTGTTGGAACATTGAATGAATGAAATTCAATCATGAACAATCATAATCACACATGAATAACTGTGTATCTGATGATGATTCAATAAACAAATTTTAAAAAATGAAAAGAAAAGGTGCTTTTCTTCACACTTTCTAATATTACTGGTTCATCATCATGACAGCCCTATAAAATAAGTCCAATATCTATCTCGTCTCCACTTACAAAGTCAAGGAAGAAAGGGCCTCGGAGAGGCTAAGGAACATGCTCAGCTGGTGACTTGTATGCCTCAGGCACATAATTTAGGTTTGTCTCCTCCCATAAACTTTATTGCTGTTTCAGCGGTCCCATTACTATGTTGCCTCTGGATTATAATAATGGCTTTATTGCCTAGCACATGTTCTTAAAAACATGTTTTATTGAATTCTGTCACAGAGTAGTAAAAGGCTGTATAAATTCTACTAAACATGATTGTCTTAGATTGCTCAGGCTGCCATAGCAAATTATTATATGTTGGAGGACAGGTTTAGCTATTCTGGGAGTTTTGTTGTTTTGCCCACTCCCAGCTTAATCTATTTAAGCCAAGGTTCATTCTAATGAGACTTCTCTTCTATGTAAACACTGCTAGAGAGTGTGGCAGTTACAGGAGTCACCTTGATTTAATAACTTCTGACTTATACATCTACTAAGACTTCTATGTTTTCTAGATTGGGCACAGCTCCTCTTTATACCCACTGCACCCAGTGTGGGACAGTTAGAATTTACCAGGAGACTACCACCCTGGCTTCGTTGAGACTATAGGATGACTATAAGAAGGATCATACTAGTTTGCTTTAAGCAGGCGAGTGTGACCCTTTCAGTACACGAGAACAAGATACTCAGAATCAACCTGGTGCAGATAATAATAAGAAGGACCTGTGGGTACCATCTAGATTACATGAAGCTCAAGAAATTAAGATGTTTTTCTTTATATCAGCCCTCTCTCTCCAATGTTTTACATAAGAGATAATCTCGGTAGAAAGGATTAGAACTTGGCTAACATTTGTTTATACCTGCAATAGGGTGTGGCACTACACTCTGTTCTTTGAGTTCTTTGTTGACACGACCCTCCCTGGATACTTTGGTGTATATAAGGGGACTGACTTGAGGCCCCTTTGACTTTGGGCCTTTTAGCTTTCGGATTTGGGCTCCTGTGGCTTTTGGCTCCCTCAGCCTTTTGTTTTTGGCTTTTGGCTTTTTGCTCTTTGGCCTTTTGCTCCTTCTTCTGGGTAGGACTCAGCTCGGGTGAGATCCTCTCTCTTTAGTGGGAGACTTAGGCTCTTTTGTATGGTCTAAGTTCGGACCAGAGCTAGAGTTTGTTCATTATATTGGAGTGCTGCGGAAGAGATTTTGTACTATTAAAAGCCTTTTTGGAACTGCACTGGACTCTTGAGTTTTCATCTATTCCCCTGGCGTCCTTGGAGGTAGAAGAGAACTTCAGTCCTGACACTGTCGGGGACCCCAGCAGCATTCCCCGACAATCATAGGCAGAGTGGCTTAAACAACAGATGATGGTTTTCCACAGATCTGTAGGACAGGAAGTCCATCCTGAGGGGCTTACTATTCACTCCTGGTTCTCTTCTGCAGTCTCTACTGGCAGAGAGAGGCAGAGACAGACCCAGAGCCAGAAAAGGAAAGGAGAAGCACTGTGTCTTTTAAAAATTTTTCCCAAGACCCTAGTTTCAAAATCCCTTTTTACTGGTGGTAGAGTTTCACATATGGGTCTTTGGAGGACATGTTCAGTTTCTGACAATGGTGAAAACTGAAAATTGTTTAACAAATGATGGGTGTCTTCTTTCACATCAGAACTGTTTTGTCCTAAAATGTTTACATTTTATGTTCACATTTATGTATGTCACTTGTAACTTGTCTTCCCCATTGTTCATCGATTTGCTCTTCGATTTGTTCATCGATTTGTTCATCGATTTGTCTTCCCCCATTGTTCATCGATGTGCCAGTAACATCTCCATTCGTTGTGAATTACTTGTATTACTTCTCTTCCCATTGTTCATCAATTTGCTCAAGCTGGCACCAGTAACATCTCCATTCTGTTGCAAGCAAGAGTAGCCCAAGGGCATCTGTTTGGTCCAGGAACAGGAAGCGCCTCAAACCATTCCTTCAGGACATGGGAATGAGATCCATAATTGTTACTGTTTTTTGGCACATCGTTTACACCACAGGTAGCTTGCCAGGCTCTGCTGTGGCTCTGGGTTCATCCCAGGAGAACCAGTCTTTTTCTGTGTCAGGCCATCAACCATCCACCATCCAGGGCCCTCGGGACAGAGCCCTGGGTGTAGACAAGTCTGTCTCCTGTCTGCCACCTGCTGACGCAGCTAGGCATCACAGCCACACCTGCAACACCTTGAAGAGCAGGTACATTTATGTGTATGACATTTAAATACATTTTTTTTAGAAAAGGAATTTGTTCTAGTTTTGATCACATACACTAGTTTCCCCACTGTAGCCCTTGCTATGCCCACTGTCTTAGAGGAATGATTAATAACACCCCCGTTTACTCTCAAAAGTATCCTAGTTTGCATTATATCTTCACTATTTTATTATCAATGCTTTATATTTGTGGAGTTTGAGATAGAGTATAGGAGGCAAGGTGCTTGTCTTGTAAGTGGCAGACCTTAGCGCAATTCCCCATAACACATATGATCCCTTGAGTACCCAAAGGTCACTCCTTTACAAAGAGCAATGAACAGCCCCTGTGTATCTCAGGATGTGTCCTGTCACTCCCCAAAACTACTTATGTAGGGCAAAGAGAATGCTTAATGGGCTGAAGGCATATTTTGCTGTGCTCTGGGGAGCATATGAGGCATGTGAGGGTCTATTTAATTTCCATATTGAACTCCTAGATATATGTACTTATAGTTAAGTTTTTATAATTATGATTTAAATAAGTATGAAGTTCTAATACCTTTTTAAATTTAAGCAACTGTCTTTCAAACACAAAATAGTCATTAATGATGCAATCATTTAGAGTTTTCTTTTAAGGTACAAAACCATGTTCTTCAAGAATTGTAACTGAAAAGCATGCAGATTAAATAACATAATTGAAAGTTTTTTTTTAGTATATTAAGGCTATTTGATAAATTAAAAGAATAGAATAAATCCAATTACTAAATAAAGGCCCTCCAGGGAAAACAGTGACCAGGAGGATGTGCCAATAGTTGGATTCTACACATGTATGTGGGGGTTGGAGAGTAGGTAAGATAGAAAAGGGACCAGTTTGAAATAGTAGCTGCAGATACTAATGTTAGACTAGAACTGAGTATTGAAAGTAGGTCAAGGGATATGAATGATAATATTTAAACTTTCAGTGTCTGATTGCAAATCAGAATGCACAAAATGGGGAGAGAGTGAGAGAGAGAGAGGGAGAGAGAGCAAGAGAACTTGTGTTAGAGGAAGATTGTGTAGGGGATAGGGAAACACTGGTGTTGGGAAATGTGTGCTGGTGAAGAGACAGGTGTTGGAACACTGACATGACTGGAACTCAATCATGAACAACTTTGTAATGGTCCATCGCACAGTCATTCAATAAAATCTAGATCACTAGATCACAAGACATCACGTTGTTCATCGATTTCCTCGAGTGGGCGCCAGTAACATTTCCATTTGACCCTATCACGTGCCAGTGTAGCCCAAAGGCATCTGGATGTCTCAGGAATACGAGAGCCTCAAACTGTTCGTTCATGATCTTGATGAAGAAGTCTGACCATCTTGTAGGTGGGCGGCCAAGTAATCTTTTGGCATCCCATGGGATCCAGTCTATAATGGTTCTAGTAGTGGTCATCTCCAAATCACATTACATGTCCAGTCCATTTGATTTTCGATCACTAGATCACTTGATCACTTGAATCCATTATTCATCGATTTCCTCAAGCGGGCACCAGTAACATTTCCATTTGACCCTATCACGTGCCAATGTAATCCAATGGCATCTGGTTGATTCAGGAATATGAAGAGCCTCAAACCGTTCCTTCAAAGTCTTGACAAGGAAGTCTGACCATCTTGTAGGTGGGCGGCCACGTGATCTTTTGACATCCCGTGGGATCCAGTCGGTAACGGCTCTAGTCCAGCGGTAGTCTCCAAATCGCATTACATGTCCAGCCAATCTGATTTTCGATGTCTTGGCAAATGAGAAAGAGTCCCTTATTCTGGAATAGTGATGGAGGTCAGAACTCCGGATTCCTTCTCTCATTTGAGTGAGGAGTGATATTCATAGAATTTTCGATTCCTCTTTGGGAGACCCGAATAGCATTCTCATTCTGCTTTTGTAGGACTCCAGGTTTCTGCGTCATATGTTAATGCAGGGAGAACAGTGGAGTCGAAGAGATGTGTCAGGAGCCAAAGGTTCTTTGTCTTTTTCACTATTTCTTCCCTGCTTTTGAAGGGAATCCATGCTGCTCTCTTTCTCCTGCGCAGCTCAGGTTTTAGGTCGTTCATCATGTTGACTTCTCAACCTATGTACACATAACTGCTGCATTCAGAGATGTTTGTTCCATTGAGAGTGAGTGGGACCTCTGGAACTACTTCATTTTTCATGAACATAGTTTTGTTGAGATTCAGCTGTAGACCTATCTTTCCACATTCTCGGTCAAAGTCAGCCAGCATTTGTGCCGCTTGGTTAATGTTTGGTGTTATTAGAACAATGTCATCAGCGAAGCAGAGGTAGTGTAGTTGCTGACCGTCTATCTTCACTCCCATTCCTTCCCATTCTAATTGTTGCATGATGTTCTCGAGGGTGGTGCTGAAGAGCTTTGGTGAAATGGTATCACCCTGCCTAACCCTCTTTTGACATCAATGATCACTTCCTTGTAGAATGGTCAGAGTCTGTTGGTGAATCCATAATAGAGCTCATGAAGGATCTTTATGTACTGGGTTTGAACACCCTGTTTGGCTCGGGCTTCGATAACCGCTTCGGTCTCAACAGAATCAAAGCTTTCTTTAAATCAATGAACCTGAGACAGAGCGGCATCTCGAACTCCCTACAAACCTCAATGAGCTTAGTTACCATGTGGATACGGTTGGTTGTACTGAATCCTTTTCAGAAGCCAGCTTGCTCGCATGGTTGTCCTTCATCTAATATTCTGCAATCCTGTTCAGGATGACTTGAGTGAACAGCTTGTAGATGGTGAATAATAGGCAGATGGGGCAATAGTTGCCAAAGTCGTGAATGCCTTCCTTTTTTTTTTGCTTTTTTTTGGGGGTCACACCCGATAATGCAGTCTTTCTCTTTCCTTCTGACTAATTTCACTCAACATGATTCTTTCCATGTCCATCCATTTATAGACAAATTTCATAACTTCATTTTTCCTGACAGCTGCATAGTATTCCATTGTGTAGATGTACCACAGTTTCTTTATCCAGTCATCAGTTCTCGGGCATACTGGTTGTTTCCAGGTTCTGGCTATTGTGAATAGTGGTGCTATGAAAATAAAAGTGCGGATTGTGTTTCCGCTGTGTGTTTTTGGCTTCCCAGGGTATATTCCCAGGAGTGGTATGGCTGGGTCAAAGGGGAGCCTAATTTCTAGTCTTTGGAGGAATGTCCATATTGTTTTCCAGAAAGGTTGTACAAGTCGACATTCCCACCAACAATGTATGAGAGTCCCCTTTCCCTGCATCCATATCAGCACTTGTTGCTTTTACCCTTTTGGATATGGGCCATTCTTTGTGGTGTGAGGTGATATCACATTATTGTTTTGATTTGCATCTCTCTGATGATTAGTGATGATGAGCATTTTTTCATATGCCTTTGGGCCATTCGATTTCGGGGACCATATGGGATGCCGGTCGCATGCAAGGCAAACGCTCTACCCGTTGGACTATCGCTCCGGCCCCAGTTATGTCCTTTAATGCACTGCATTCTACAATGTGTAGGAAAGGTAGGCGGGAAGGAGAGATAGAGAGGAGAGAAAAAGACATACAGAACCCGCCAAGCAGTTGAGGTGTGCGAGGGGGAGGGATGTGGGGGGGCATTGGTGATGGGAGATGGGTTCGGGTGGAGGGATGGGTGTTGGAACACTGTAGAACCAAAACTTGACATGAGCATCTTGCAATTGTATGTCTAAAAGTGGTGTAATAAAATTGGAAGGGAAAAAATAGTCACTGGGAATTACAAAGTTATTTATGATTAGGTTTCTGGCATGCAATATTTCAGCACTGATCCCTCCACCAGTGTTCAGTTTCCCCCTCCCAAACCTGCATTCCCTCTTCTGCCCCCTCTGACATGTTTCCCTCCCACCCACCAGCCAGCCAGCCTTGTGGGAGGTGCTTTTGAATAGCTTTTGGCCTGTGCTTTACAGTACTGTGCTGACAGGTGTCCATCCTGCAGAACACCTTGCACCATTGTTGTAGTGTTCTCCTCCCTGTCCTACTCCCAGCCCACCAAGTGGCAAACTTCCCCTGAAGACCATTTCCCATGTTTCCATTGCCTTTATGCATTTGTTGTTCCACTAGTCTGTTTCTTTATGCCCCTTATATGAGAGAAGTTATTCTGGACCTTCCCTCTTTCTCTGACGAATTTCACTCAGCTTGATATTCTCCAGATCCATCCACACAGCAGCAAGTTGATTTTTATTCTTTATTATCATTGACTAATATTCCATTGTGTACATGGTCCATAGTTTCCTTATCCAGTCATCTGTTCTTGTATACATGTGTTATTTCCAATTTTGGCCAGTGTGGATAGTGCTGCAGAGGACATCGGGATGCAAATGTCTTTTCTCCCTTTTGTTTTAGGGACTTTGAGGTAAATCAAAGAAGTGGGTGAAATGGAAGGTCAATGCCTAGTTTTCGAGGAATGTCCATACTGTTTGAGAATATCCAAGTGTTCACTTGTCACTTGTATCACTTGTCTTCCCATTGTTCATCAATTTGCTCAAGCAGGCGCCAGTAATGTCTCATTCTTTGGGAATGAGGTCCATTATTGTTAACTGTTTTTGGCATATCAAATACACCATGGGTAGCTTGCCAGGCTCTGCCATCCAAATATTATATATGTAATATGGTTACTTAGTGGGCAGTGGATCTTCTAGGCGGGCGTTAGGCAGATCTGTCAGCATTCCAGCCCTGGAGAGTCCCTTTCTCCCTACATCTGTGACAACCCTAGTTGTTCCTGCTCTTTTTGATGTGTGCCAGTCTCTGTGGCACACATCAAATGAGGTGGCATCTCGTTGTTGCTTTGATTTGCATCTCCCTGGTGAGTACTGATGCAGTGCGTTATTTTGCCTGTGCCTTTTGATCATTGCATTTCTTCTTTGAGGAAGTTTCTGTTCATCTCTCTCTCTCTCTCTCTCTCTCTCTCTCTCTCTCTCCTTTTTCGAGCACCCAGCAATACTCAGGGGCTCCTCTTGGCTCTGTACTCAGGAATTACTCCTGGCGATGCTCGGGGATGCTGGGGATCAAACCGGTTGGCTGCATGCAAGGCAAATGTCCTAACTGCTGTGCTATTGCTCCAGCCCCTCTGTTCCTCTCTTCTCCCCCATTTTTTGATGGGCTTGGAATTTTCATAGCTCTATCAGTGTCTTGTATATCTTGGATGGGGTATGTTTATATTTTAAGGTGACTGTCTCCTTTGACATCTTTGACATGCAGCAACTTCTCAATTTAATGTAATCCCATTTGTTTATTTTTGTTTGTTTGTTTGACTAATTCCTATAGTCATGATGAGCTCTGCCTATATTTTCCCCAGTGTAACTTATGGATTCTGGTCTATCTAAAGGTCTTTCATCTGTCATTACCTGACTTATGTGCATGGTGTTATAAAGAGGTCTGAGTCATTGATTTGCATGTGGCCAACTGGTTTACTCAGTCCCATTTCCTGGAGGGGCGTTCCCTGTGCTGCTTTAGAGTCTTTGCTCCTTATCAGAGATTCGCTTTCTATCTACTTGCAGCTCTCTCTGGACCTTCAATTCTACTTCACTGATCTGAAAGTGCCCATATTCCTATACCATGTAATTCCAGTACCAGTAATTAAAACATTTAATTACTACAACTTTGCAGTCATTTTGAAGTTGTGGAGAGTGTCCTTCCGCCACAGGACTGTTTTTAGCTATTCAGGGGTGGAGGCTGTTTATCCATATGAATTTAAGTGGTGACTGATTTATCTCTTTTTAAAATGTCAAGGGTATATTTTATAGGTATTGCATTTAATCCATTTAATGATTTGGTGTTTGCCATTTTGACAATGTTAATTTTTCTGGTCTGTGAACAGAGAAGATATACTTTTCTGAAAAACATTATTCTGGTTATACTGTATGGTAAGAGAGGAAATAGTCAAGATTAGATTATGAGAGACCACTTGGGAAGTGATTCTACCCTCTAAACAGATGAGAGAAATTGGAGAATATTATTAGTTGATTTTTTAGTCTCATTCTCTCTCAAGAGAGCAGTAACTTAGAACCCTGATTTCAAACGACCCTGATTGCACCAGATTTTTTTTTATAGGGTTACTCCAAGGAACTAGAAGATAGCTTAGTGGTCTGGGCTGCACATATCCCATGTGAAGAAACCTAAGCTCCTTTGGAGAAAATAAAGAAATCTAAGCTCAATCCTCAGCACCACATGGGTCCCTACATCTCACTGTGTATGGTCCTAGTGGGCACCATCACCATTGGGTCTGAATAGCACTGATCCCTAAAAGTTTAACATGCAGTTACATTCCTAGAGAAATTAAACATAAGTACACAAAAATCTGCATGCCAGTGTTTATAGCATCATCACTACATTATTCATGATTTTATTTGGGTGGCATAGCCCCCAAATCCATTAACTGATAAATAACTAAAGTGTAGGATATCCACACAATGGAATATTATTTGATCACATAAAAGAAATACAGATAAATATCATAATATTGAAGAATAATATTTTGCTAAACATGCTAAGAAAAGAGACTAGTCACTAAAAAGTACACAAAAAATCTGTTTGTATGGAATGTCTGTAGTAAACAAATTTGGAGAGACAGAAACTAGATAAGTGTGGGGGCACGCCACCTGGGTCCCCGACAGTGCCAGGAAACGAGTTCCCTTCTACCTCCGGCCGCGGGAATGGATGAAGACTCAGGAATCCAATGCACTTTTGAAAGGCTTTACTTATCACAGGTTCACGCATACAAGTCAGCAATAGGAAAAAACCTGTGCTTAGGATTCCCAGCTAGAACCCCAGAACGCTGTAGGCCAAGATGGCAGCCACCACATGTTAAGGCCCTATAAAAAAGAGAAAAAGACAAGACTCCCAAGAAGGGTGCAAGCTCACAAAGAGAGAGCCCAAAAAGAGAGAAGAGAGAGAGAGAGAGAGAGAGGAAGCAGGCTGGTTTTATACCCCTGCAACTCAGACCTCCCACCATTGTGGGAAGCAGGAAGGGTTAAATGCCCTTAGGCAATTTCTCCCAGCACCTCACCTAGGCTCTATTAAATGCTAATGTTTTGAGCCAAGATCTGCCTGGAAATGCCTTTATAGGGTAGAGAAGGGGTTTCTGAGATGGCATGCCTCTGTACCAAAGACTATACTAATGCCAGTTAAATATTTCTCCAAGCCTTCACAAGTCTCGTCTACTTCACGGTAGTTTTGTATTTTAGTTGCCTTTGAGTTAACAGAGAGCCATGCTTGCTTGCTTGGAGGCAAACAGCATTTTTCTCTGGTCTAATTACTTAGAGATCCAACGTGGCCAGGCAAATATGCTGGTTAGATCTAGCTAGTCCCACAATGATTGTGGTAGCATGAGAGAATATTTATACCAGCCAGTATAGAATACATGGTCAGATAAACTGCCACATTTAGACCACCCCTTATCTACGAAGGGATTTGCAGGAGGCAATCCAGAGCAGATGCAGAGGCTCTTAGAGGAGTCCTGCAACAGATTAGTGTTTTCCTAGAGATAGAGAAATAAAACTTAGTAATATGAACAGCTAAAGGGCAGCATATTTCTTAGGGTAAGATTAAAATACTCTGAAAATTAATATTGATATTTGCATAGTTTTATTAATATAGTAAAAGACCATTTAATTGTTCATTTAAATGGTTGAGATCTATGGAGTGTGATTCACCTATTAATAAGGCTGGAGCAAAAAAATATTTTTAGGGCCGGAGTGATAGCATAGTAGGTATGGTGTTTGCCTTGCATGAGGCTGACCCGGGTTCCATCTCCGGCATCCCATATAGTCCCCCAAGCACTGCCAGTAGTAATTCCTGAGCAAAGAGCCAGGAGGATTACCCCTGAGCATCTCCGGTGTGACCCAAAAAGCAAAAAATATATATATATATATATATATATATATATATTTTAAGGAAAGAACATAAAGTGTAAAGAGAAGCAGAAAGCAACCATAGCAGAGTAGGGGAAAGATAGGTGGCAGTGAGGTAGAGAGAGAGAGACAGAGAGAGAGAAAGAAATGAAAAATCAATCAGGAAAAAGAAGCCACAAGAGGTACAAGTGAGAAAAAGTTACAGGAAAGTAGATGGAATAAAGCATTTGAAGGCGTGGAAGAGCAATTTCCCTTTTAAAGGTATATATGGAAGTACAGTAAAGTACTTTTATTTGATATTCAGTTGACCACTTACTGCTACTTTTGTTTCAAACTCATCAGCTATGATAAGCCCCTTCAACAGTTAAGCAGCTCACTCTGCATAAGGATTAGGTCCTTAGCAACCCACAGTGTAATTTCCCCCCACCCCACCCCCACCCTCCCAGCTTCCCTGTCTGCATTCAGAGCAATATCTCTTAGGGTGTTTGCAAGGTGATACTACCAATATGTCCAAATATGATTCCTTACTAAACCCTCATTTAGTTGACAACCTTTTAGCTAAGCTCTTGGCCTTTTCTGACTGTATTCAACACACCATTTTCCTCCAAGGGGGAAAAAATTAAGAGAAAAAAAAATTCTGTCCTCTAGTCAGTGAGAGACTGAGTTCATCATGTCCACCAAGACCATACATGGGAACTCACAGTTCCAGAAGGCTAAATCGAAACATTGGACATGGGAATCTCCTGGTGGACAGTTCCACAAGGAAATTGACCACATCATCTTCAATCGACTGTTTTGTCTGACCGATGTCGCTGTTGTCCCAAAATTCCAAACAGGATCGGACCACCGTATCCTTAGTGCAAAAATTCTACTTCACGCAACGGGAGAAAAGGCTGCAAAATTTAAGAAGCAAACTCCCAGAATTACCACCAACTGGGAACTCTTTGGCACCACTGTGGCAACATGGGAAGATACCATCATTGATGACATCGATGAAGAATACAACCGACTGGTTCAGCACCTCCATGATTGTGCGAAGAATGCCAAGAGAGAATAAAACCACAAAAGGACGCCTGTCTTCTAAAACTCTTGAGCTCATTCGCCAATGTGGCAAGGCACGAGCCTCAGGCGACCAAATGCTAATATCTAAGCTTGCAAAGCAGTGCAGAGAAGTGATAAAGGAAGACCTCAAAGAGAGAAGAGCAGAAATACTGGAAGATGCAGCAGAAGTCGGGAAAAGCATTTCCAACGCCTGCCTGTCCTTCACCAACGATAAGACCAAGATGACTGCCCTCCAACATCCTGATGGATCGATCACATCTTCCAGAAAGAAATGGAGAAGATTATCCATGACTTCTACTCAGATATCTTTGATAGCCATGTCTACCTGCCCACAGACCAAATTCTGCAGGATGGATATGTCGTTCCCAATGTTCTCCCTTCTGAAATCCAACATGCCATTTCATCAGACCTGGCCCAGACAAAGTCAGACCTGAACACCTGAAGAATCTGCCTTCAGTACTCATCAATGCACTAGCTCGGCTCTTCACACAGTACCTGTCTGAATGCAAGGTGCCCTCCCATTGGAAAACCAGCAAGACAGATCTACTGTTCAAGAAGGGAGACATCCAAGACACTGGCAACTATCACCCCATCTGCCTGTTGTCTGTCATCTACAAGCTGTTCACTCGAGTCATCCTGAACAGGATTGGCAGAACATTAGATGAAGGGCAACCATGCGAGCAAGCTGGCTTCTGAAAAGGATTCAGCACAACGGACCATATGCACACGGTAACCAAGCTCATTGACGTGTGTAGGGAGTTCAGGATGCCACTCTGTCTCATGTTCATTGATTTAAAGAAAGCCTTTGATTCTGTGGAGACTGAAGCGGTCATTGAAGTCCTTGCCAAACAGGATGTTCAACCCCCAATATATCAAGATCCTTCGTGAGCTATATTATGGATTCACCACCAGGATCTCACCATTCTACAAAGAAGTGATCATCAATGTCAAAAGAGGGGTTTGACAAGGTGATACCATTTCACCAAAACTCTTTAGCGCCACCCTCGATAACATCATGCGACAATTAGAATGGGAAGGAATGGGAGTGAAGATAGATGGTCAGCATCTACACTACCTCTGCTTCGCTGATGACATCGTTCTAATAACACCAAACATTAGCCAAGCGGCACAAATGCTGGCTGACTTCGACAGAGAATGTGGAAAAATAGGTCTACAACGGAATCTCAGCAAAACTATGTTCATGAAAAATAACTAGTTCCAGAGGCCCCATTCATTCTCAATGGAACAAAATCTCTGAATGCAGCATTTATGTTACCTAGGTCGAGAAGTCAACATGATGAACGACCTAAAACCTGAGCTATTCAGAAGGAAGAGAGTGGAATGGAATGCCTTCAAAAGCATTGAAGATTGTCTTTGTATCTTGGTCACCGTTTCTTTTGAGGTGCAGAAGCTTTTTAGTTTTATACAATCCCATTTGTTTATCTTTGCTTCCATTTGCTTGGTCAGTGGTGTGTCGTCTTTAAAGATACTTTTCGTTTCGATGTCGTAGAGCATTTCTCCTATGTTTTCTTCGATGTACCTTATAGATTCATGTCTGATGTTGAGATCTAGAATCCATTTTGATCTGACTTTTGTGCATGGACAATCCACAGAGTAGGAAAGGATATTCACCCAATACCCATCTGACAAAGGGTTAATATCCAGGATATATCAGGCACTGGTAGCCCTTCACAAGAAAAAAACAGCCAACCCCATCAAAAAATGGGGAGAAGAAATGAACAGAAGCTTCCAAAAAGAAGAAATTCGAATGGCCAAAAGGCATATGAAAAAGTGTTCTTCATCTTTAATCATCAGGGAGATATAAATCAAAACAACAATGAGGTACCATCTCACACCACAGAGACTGGCACACATCCAAAACAGCAAGAACAACCAGTGCTGGCGTGTATGTGGGGAAAAGGGACTCTGATCCACTGTTGGTGGGAGTGTCGACTGGTCCATCCCTTTTTGGAAAACAATATGGGCATTCCTCAGAAAACTAGATATTGAGCTCCCATTTGATACAGCAATAGCACTCCTGGGAATATACCCAAGAGACCGAAAAACACATAGCAGAAACACTATCTGTACTTCTTTATTCATCTCTGCGCTATTCTCTATAGCTAGAATCTGGAAACAACCTCAATGCCCGAGAACAGAGGACTGGCTAAAGAAACTGTGGTTCATCTACACTATGGAAGACTATGTGGCTGTCAGAAAAGATGAAATTATGAAATTTACCTGCAAATGGATGGACATGGAGACTATCATGCTGAGTGAAATTAGTCAGAAGGAAAAGGACAGATATAGAATGACTGCTTTCATTAATAGGACATAAACAGATACCAGTGTTTTACTAAATGTGGGAAATGGTAATGGCAGATTAAAACTCACCATTGAATATACACAAAGAGACTTAAGTGATAAACTCTAAATACCTACAGGGCTAGCCACAATGTGTAAAATAAGAGGGAGAGAGATGCAGAGACAGAGAGAGACAGAGAGAGTAAGAGAGGAAACTGGGGTACCTGCTATTAAGGCAGCATGGGGGTGGCGGGGAGGGGTTGGGGTACATTGGTGGTGGAAATGGGGCACTGGTGGAGGGATGGGTGCTGGTATACTGTATTACCAAGAACCAATTATGAACACCTTTGTAATTGTATGTTTCACTGTGGTATAATAAAAAATTAAAAAAAAAACAAAAGCATTGAAGAAATAGCTAAAAAGACAAAGAACCTCCGTCTCCGGGCACATATCTTCAACTCCACCATCTTCCCTGCATTAACATACGCCTCAGAGACCTGGGCTCTACGAAAGCAGGATGAGAATGCTAATCTCAAAGAGGAATGGAAAGAGCTAATCTTGGAATATCATGCCTCACTCAAGCGAAAGAAGGAATCCGGAGCTCTGACCTCCATCTCTGTTCCATAGTCAGGGACACTGTCTCGTTTGCCAAGGCATAGAAAATCAGATGGGCTGGACATGTAGTGTAATTTGGAGATGATCGCTGACTAGAGCCTTTACTGACTGGATCCCACGGGATATCAAAAGATCACGTGGCTGTCCACCTACATGATGGTCAGACTTCTTTATCAAATCCTGAATGAACGGTTTGAGGCTCTTTGTATTCCTGAATCAACCAGATGCTATTGGGCTACACTGGCATTTGATAGGGTCAAATGGAAATATTACTTGCGCCCACTCGAGCAAATCGACGAATAACGGGATGTCATGTGATCAAGTCAGTCTCTAGTCAGAACTTTTGCAGTGGAAAGAGCATTCTCCTCATGGCTACCCTCAGTCTGTATAAAGATACTATGTTTCAGTGCCCAGATACCTATGACTACTCCTCAGTCTGTGTAACGGATTCTGTGTTATAGAGCCCAGTTACCTTTCCTGGATTGAGGAGCTTGCTTCTCAACTTTGTGGAGTGATACTTGATGGGGAGTTAGACTGAGCTGACAGCTCCCCTTTGGAACTTGCTCTAGGTAGCTTCCTTTGCCATGTTCGCATCCCTTCTTAGAGGTCACCTCCAGCAATGAATGTTGAATATAGCTACATAAAGGCTAAGACCTTTTTGCTCCAACCAACTCCATACAATGTAAGTGCTAGTCCAAGGCCATGGCTTCTGTGTTGTTGGCGGAAACCTCTAGGGTGAATGCATCATAGCTCCTTTCCTTCATCAGCCCAGATATTTTACCTTTCTTTTCTTTTAAGTTTAGTTTTCTTGGAGAGACCACATTTGGTGCTTCTCAGGGACTACTCCCAGTTTAGTGCATGGGTTTGCTCTTGGCAGTGCTCAGGAAACCATGAAGGGTTGGGGATCAAACTCAGGCCTCCTGCATGAAAAGCACATGCTGTAGCCCTTGAATAAGCTCACTGTTCATCAAGTTTTCTTTTTTAATTTATGTTTTATCTCTATTTAGCACATTAATATTCAACTCTATTAAGTTTATCAAATCTATCAGGAAGAGAGAACTTTTGGTTGTATCTTGCTCTTCTACTTGGTCCTCTCCAAACCATAATAAATGGATTTCTATATGAGTTGGGGAGAAGACCTGAGCTAGCACAGCTCATGCTTTTCTTTTTCCAGAAGGTTTTAGGATTTTGTATTTGAGTCCACTCTTTGCCCACTTCCATCTGGCAAACAGAGTAGATTTTGGGCCTGTCAGCCTTCTACAAGGTCAATTTCATTGTCCCCATGATGAGGGCTCAAAACTTAATAAAGGTCTCAGAGGAGAATTTTGAATGTGTGAATTTTCATTGTATCTCCTATCAAGTCATCAAATAATCAGACATGGAAGAGACAGTATTGTGCCCAAAAAAGTAGAGTTACATGGTCTGCTACAAGGTTTTACCAATTTTAGGATGAATCTTTTTATCTTGCCAGCTGGACTTCAGTGGTTCTCTTTCAATCAGTATGAAGTTTATGAGATGAGAACTGTATTTTATTAAGCACCCCCAAAAGCCCCAAGAAGGAATAAAATGAAAATCAGACATTTCAGTAAGAAACAAAACTTGACATCTTTGACACCTCCCCATATGACTATATTTAATTTCATTTTAAAACATGGAAACAATGATATGTCTGTTTTTGAACCACTAGAGTTGAAATTTTACATGTGGACAAGTTCCATCAATTGCACATTTTTAATTGCTCATTAAGATGGTTTACGTTGGTAACTGCTACATCAAATAATAATTTTTTAAAATTTTGAGAGAAAACCTTCTTAAAGTAACTGAATAAGTTTCACTTTTAACAAAGTGAAAGCAAAAAGTAAGTAAAAGTGAAACCTTTACAAACCGTGACATTTATAGATGCCACATAAAATTACTATCAAGTATGTAGTTCTCAAAACTGTAGACAGGAAATGTGCAATATATACTTATCCTTTATAACTGCTGAATGAACTCTCTTATGATCTGGGATACATTATCTAGATTTTTTAACAATATGACTTTCTCTAAACAACAGGACTTTAGCATGCAGTTTCAAGAGTACATGTTCATTTTAATAACATTCATTTTTAATAATTTGATTGTTAGTATTTTGAAATATGAATAAGTAAAGCATGCCCAAAACATCAAGAAGTTTGCACCCAAATTAACACAACAAAAACTGAATAACCCATCAAAAATGGGGAAAATTGTTGAAAATACCCTTCCTTGAAGAAAACATACATCTGGCTAGTAGGAACATGAAAAGGTGTTCTTCATTGTGAAGCATCATGGAAGCGCAAATCAAAGCAAAATCAAGATGTCATCTCAAGCCAATGGGACTGGCACACTTCACCAAGCAAAGAAACAAGAAGTTTTGATGGGAATGTGCAAATAAAGAAAACTTTATCCACTATTATGGGAATGTTATGTGGTTCAGTCTCTAGAACAGCAATATAGAAATCCCTCAAAAAATAATAAAATTCAATAATTGTCTAAAGTCTATTATAATCCACAACATGTAAGAGAAGGAATAGAGAGAGAGAGAGAAGGGAAAGAGAGATAAAGAACCTGCTATAGAGGCAGGCTAGGGAAGAGGGGAAGGTATCAGGGACATTGGTGGTGGGAGATGGGCACTGGTGGAAGGATGGGTGCTGGAACACTGTATGGCTGAAACCCAAACATGAACATTTTTGTAATTGTCAATAAATAAATAAACAAACAAACAAATAAATAAATAATAGAATTCACTCACAACCCCGTGATTCCACTTCCTGGCACCTATCTCTCAAATACAGAACATTAACTGAAAGGATATATGCACACTTATGGCTTATGTTCATTGCAGCTCTTAGATTAGTAGCCAGGGGTATGGCAACAACCCAAATGCCCGATAACCAATGAATAGATCAAGAAGTTATAGCATATATGCACAATGGAATGCTATTTACCAGTAAGAAAAGAAGAAAGGATGAATTTATCTGCAATGGGAATGGAACTGGGGCTGTCATGTTAAGTGAAATAAGACAGGAGGAGAAAGACAAATACTAGATGTTCTTTCACCTGTGGAATACAGAAAAACACACAAGTAAAGACATACTATTGAACAATGACAAACTGGGATCATGAATTACAAAATGAATTAACAAACAGTGGGGAGGAGCATAGAGAAAGACAGTTGGAGATGACATAGGACAGTAGTGGAGGGTTGTGAGCACTTAGGAGATGTTGGGGTGCAGTAACTTTGTACATCAATATCATAAACCTCAGTGTAACCTTGTTATTTACATGACAATAAATCTTTTAAATAAAGATGAAATCGTGTAATTTTCTGCAACACAGTTGGAACAAGAAGGTACAGGTAGGACTCAAGCTGAGTGAAGTCTGACAGAGAAAAGGGACAGATCTAATGTGAGCTCATTCATATGTGGGATATACAGAGACACGGTCGCCACTAGGAGAAGCCTGAGGGTGGCCCAGAGAGGAATCACACTGCTCCTTTATCTAAAAAAAGTTCTTTTTATTTTATCGAGTCACTATGCCATAGAATTAGAAGGCTGTTAATGATCAGGTCACAAAATGTTCCCATGGACCCATTCATCCACTAGTGCACATTTCCCATGACCAATGTGCCCCTTTAACCTAGTACCCCCCTACCCCCCAGCCTCCAGCCTATCTCTTTGGCAAAGCTCTTCCTTTCTCTCTCTCTCTCTCTCTCTCTCTCTCTCTCTCTCTCTCTCTCTCTCTCTCTCTCTCCCCCCTTTGGGCATTATGATGCAATTCTGGTACTGAGAGGTTATCATGTTTGTTCCCTTACCTATTCTGCACTTTTCCCCCGTTTTTAAAAAATTGAAACACCATTATATAGTACAAAGTTTTTCACAACACAGTTGTTAGAAAGATTCATCATTCAACACCAAACCCACCACCAGTTGGTTTCCACCACCAAAGACCGTCATTTCCCACTCACACCACTTCCTATGCCTGCTCCATTATCCAACACTAATTATATAGCCCATTACAGCTCATATATGGCAATGGTATTGATAAAGTCATGGCTCTTTTTTTCTGGTTTGTTATGGGCGAATCTGACCAATTTCTATTCTTACATTGACTTTCTGAGTTTCTAGAAAGTAGTTGGTTTCTACTAGTTTGAGATATCTCATTGTTACTTTGCGGCTGTGCTCCATAGGGAGAGCCAATAGCAGCTCTGTCCTGTGTGTCTGTGTCTCTGGATCATGGCTGACAGCCCGGAAGCAGTTCATGGGTGGGTCCAACAGGCCTTCTGGATGGGACAGAGGTGGGGAAGGAACCCCAGCTCTATTTCCATGGAAGCCTGGTGACTTTGGTTGCTGAGACCCACATACTTGGCCTCTGAGGAGCTGTGGAGGTCGGACCCTAAAAATGGCTGCAATTATGGTCTCACTCAGTTTTTTATACAGTAGTCATTTATCACTGTCTTTGTCATCGTGGGCCTACCCTATCCCAACTGCCTCTTCCCAAAAGGTTAAAGCAGACTTCCACCAGGAAACCTCCTGGCCCTTGTTTCTACTGTCCTTAGATATTGGTTTCATATATATATATATATTTTTTTGCCTTTTTTGGGTCACACCGGCAATGCTCAGGGGCTACTCCTGGCTCTGCACTCAGGAATTACTCCTGGCGGTGCTCAGGGGACCATATGGGATGCCGGGGTTTGAACCCAGGCCAGCAGAGGCCAGCCGCGTGCAAGGCAAACGCCCTACCCGCTGGGCTATCGCCCCGCCCCGGTTTCATATATATTTTTTCACACCCCACAAATAAGTGCAATCGTTCAGTGTCTATCCCTCTCCTTCTATCTCATTGCACTCAGCATAATGCTCTCCACGTCCTTCTATTTATAGCAAATTTCGTGACTTCATTCTTCCAAACAGCTGCATAGTATTCAATTGTGTAGATATACTATAGTTTCTTTAATGGTCTTCTGTAATCTGGCACTTGGGTTGTTTCCAGATTCTGGCTATTGTGAATAGTGCTGCAATAAACATAGTGCAGATGATATTTCTGCTGTGTGTTTTTGGGCTCTTAAGGTATATTCCCAAAAAGTGATACTGCTGGATCACTCACTGGATGCTCAATTTCTAGCTTTTAGAGAAATGTCCATATTGTTCTTCAAAAAAACTGGACCGGTTGACATTCCCACCAACAGTGGATGAGAGTCCCTTTTTCCCTACATCCACTCCAGGACTGGTTGTTCTTGCTCTTTAGGATGTGTGCCAGTCCCTGTGTGTGAGATAATGCCTCATTGTTATTTTGATTTGCATGTCCCTGATGATTAGCAATGTAAAAGCATTTTTTCTCATGTGTTGTTTGACCATTTGTATTTCTTTGAGAAAGTTTCTGTTCATTTCTTCTCCCCATTTTTTGATGGAGTTGGATTTTTTCTTGTCAAATTCTACCAGTGAGAGCTGGTATAGGTCATTCCCATGACCTAATATAATGGTTTGAGGCTCTTTATGTTCCTGTAGCAAGCCGATGCCCTTGGCTCTACTGGTATGAGACAGGACATATGGAGATATTACTGGTGCCTGCTCTAGCAAATAGATGATGAATGGGAAGATCGTGATCGAGATCGTGATCTACCAGTGCTTTATATATCTTGGATATTAATCCCTTATCATATGGGTAATGGGTAAATATCCTTTCCCAATATGTGGTCTGTCTTTGTATCTTGGTCACTGTCTGTTTTGAGAAGTAGCTTCTTAGTTTCATGTAGTCCCATTTATTTATGTTTGCTTCCACTTCTTGATCATTGGTGTTTCGTCTTTGAAGATGCCTTTAATGTCAATGTTATGTATTGTTCCGCCCACGTTTTCCTCCATAAACGTTGTGGATTCAGGTCTGATATTGAGGTCTTTAATTTATTTTGATCTGACTTTTTGCATGGAATTTGAAAGAGGGTTGCATTCATTTTCTTGCAATTAGCTGTCCAGTTTTCCCAGCACCATTTGTTGAAGAGACTTCAATGAGTGTTGTTCTACTTCACATTCCTTTTTATCATGAATAGGTGCTAGATTTTATCAAATGCTTTCTTTAAATCTGCTGATATCATATGATTTATGTCTTATCTTTTACTGATATGGTATATTATGTTATTGATATGGTATACCATACGCCTCAGAGACCTGGGCCCTAGGAAAACAGGATGAGAATGCTATTCAGGTCTCCCAAAGAGGAATCAAAAGAGCTATGCTTGGAATATCAAGCCTCACTCAAGTGAAAGAAGGAATGAGGAACTCCGGCCTCTGTTGCTACTCCAGAGTCAGGGACACTGTCTCATTTGCCAAGGCATCGAAAATCAGATGGGCTGGACATGTAATGCGATTTGGAGATGACCATTGGACTAGAGCCATTACCGACTGGATCCCATGGGATGTCAAAAGATCACATGGCCACCCACCTACAAGACGGTCAGACTTCTTCATCAAGACCCTGAGCGAAAGGTTTGAGGCTCTTCATATTCTTGAAGCAACCAGATGCCATTGGGCTACACTGGCACGTGATACGGTCAAATGGAAATATTACTGGTGCCTGCTCGAGCAAATTGATGAATAATGGGATGTCAAGTGATATTATATTGATGGACTTGCAAATGTTAAACCATCTTTGCATCCATGGGATGAAATCTACTTGGTAATGGTGTATGAAATTTTTTGATGAGTTGCTGGATTCTATTTGCTAGTATTGTTCAGATATTCCAAATTTTCTTGATTCAGCCTTGGGTGGTTATAAGAATTCAGGAATTCACCCATTTCTTGGAGGTTTTCTTGTTTTGTGGTGTAGTTTTCAAAGTAATCTTTGATGATCTTATGGATTTCGGCACTTTCCGTTGTGATGTTCCCCTTTTTTTGTTTCTGATTCAGTTTATTGGGGTTCTCACTCTGTTTCTTTATAAGTCTTGTTAGTGGATTATATATCTTGTTTATTTTCTCAAAGAGCCAACTCTTGGTTTTATTAATCTTTGTATTTTGTAATCCAGCTCATTGATCTTTGCTCTAAGTTTTATTATTTCCTTCCTCCTTCCTGATTTTAGCTCTTTTTGTTGGTCATTTTCCAAGCTCTAGAGTTGTGACATTATGTTATTTATGTGGTCACTTCCTTCCTTCCTGATGAATGCTTGCAGAGCTATGAACTTTGCTTCTAACACTGCTTTAGCTGTGTCCCACAAGTTCTGGTAGCTTGTGTCCTGATTCTTACTTGTTTCTAGTATTCTTTGAATTTCCTCTATAGTGCAATGATTGTTAAGTATAAAGTTTTCCTTATTAATAATTGTTAAAAAGTCACAAACATGTAATCTGCTTTCCAACAAGTACAGTATAAAGCTAGCCTGCTAACTTTATACAGATTCAATGCATTTCCTATAAGGATACCCAGGTTGTTTCCATATTCTGGCTCTTGTGAACAATGCTGCTATGAACTTATGAACATAGATTGCAGGTGACGTTTTTGCTGTGTGTTTTTGGCCACCAGGGTATATTCCCAGGAGGGTGTTGGGGATGCCACCGGGGTCCCCAACAGTGCCTGGAAGTGAGTTCTCTTTTACCTCCAAAGCCAGCAGGGAATGGATGAAGACTCAGGAATCCGATGCAGTTTTAAAAGGCTTTACTTATCACAGGTTCACACATACAAGTCACCAATAGAAAAAAAAACCCTGTGCTTAGGATTCCCGGCTAGAACCCCAGCCATGTGTAGGCCAAGATAGCGGTTACCACGTGTTAAGGCCTTGTAAAGAGGAGACAAAGACAAGACTCCCAAGAAGAGTACAAGCCTCAAAAGAGAGCCCAAAGAGAGAGAGAGAGAGAGAGAGAGAGAGAGAGAGAGAGAGAGAGAGAGGAAGCAGTCTAGTTTTATACCCCCTGCAACTCAGACCTCCCACTATTATGGGAAGCAGGAAGGGTTAAATGCCCTTAGGTAATTTCTCCCAGCACCTCACCTAGGCTCTATTATCTGCTAATGTTTTGAGCCAAGATCTGCCTGGAAATGCCTTTATAGGGTAGAGAGGGGGGTTTCTGAGATGGCATATCTCTGTACTAAGACTATACTAATGCCAGTTAAATATTTCTCCAAGCCTTCACAAGAGTCTCATCTACTTCAGCGTTAGTTTTGTATTTTAGTTGCCTTTGAGTTATCAGGGAGCCATGCTTGCTTGCTTGAAGGCAAACAGCATTTCTCTCTTGTCTAATTACTTAGAGATCCAACGTGGCCTGGCAAATATGCTGGTAAGATCTAGCTAGTCCCACGATGATTGTGGTAGCATGAGAGAATATTTATACCAGCCAGTATAGAATACATGGTCAGATAAACTGCCACATTTAAACTACCCCCTTATCTACGAAGTGATTTGCAGGAGGCAATCCAGGGCAGATGCAGAGGCTTTTAGGTGTCCTGCAACACTTCCTTCCTGATGAATGCTTGCAGAGCTATAAACTTTGCTCTTAACACTGCTTTAGCTGTGTCCCTCAAGTTCTGGTAGTTTGTGTCCTGATTCTTACTTGTTTCTAGTATTCTCTGAATTTTCTCTATAGTGCAATGATTGTTAAGTATAAAGTTTTCCTTATTAATAATTGTTAAAAAGTCACAAACATGTAATCTGCTTTCCAACAAGTACAGTATAAAACTAGCCTGCTAACTTTATACAGATTTAATGCATTTCCTATAAGGATACCCAGGTTGTTTCCATATTCTGGCTCTTGTGAACAGTGCTGCTATGAACAGATGAACATAGAATTGCAGATGATGTTTCTGCTGTGTGTTTTTGGCCTCTCAGGGTATATTCCCAGGAGTGGTATTTTTTTTTTCTTTTTGTGTCACACCCTGAAATGCTCAGGGGTTACTCATGGCTCTGCTCTCAGGAATTACTCCTGGAGGTGCTCATGGGACCCTATGGGATGCCAGCGATCGAGCCCAGGTTGGCTGCGTGCAAGGCAAATGCCTTACCTGCTGGACTATCATTCTGGCCTCCCCAGGAGTGGTATTACTTGGTCAAATGGGAGCTCAATTTCTAATTTGTGGAGAGATGTCCATACTGTTTTCCAGAAAGGCTGGACCAGTCAACATTCCCACCAACAATGGATGAGAGTCTCTTTCTTCCCACATCCACGTCAGCATTGGTTGTTCTTGCACTTTTGCATATGTGTCAGTCTCTGTGGTGTGTGATGATATCTAATTATCGTTTTGATTTGCATCTCCCTGATTATTAGTGATGAAGAGCACTTTTCATATGCCTTTTGGCCATTCAAATTTTCTTCTTTTTGGAAGTTTCTGCCCATCTCCCCATTTTTTGATGGTGTTGGCTGTTTTCTTCTTATAAAGTTCTAGTGTGCCTTGTATATCTTGGATATTAACCCCCTAACTGGATGGGCATTGGGTGAAAATTCTTTCCCACTATGTGAGCTGTCTTTGTGTATTGCTCACCATTTCTTTTGAAATGCAGAAGCTTTTTTACTTTCATGTAGTCCCATATGTTTATCTTTGCTTCTGTTTGCTTTTTTAGCGGTGTTTCATCTTTGAAGATGACTTTAACGTAAATATTTTGGAGGTTTTTGCCTATGTTTTCTTCAATGTATTTTATGGATTCAGGTCTGATATTGAGAGTTTTAATCCATTTTGATCTTACTTTTGTGTATGGAATTAGAGATCTAAGTTCAATTTTTTTTTTCACATAGCTGCCGAGTTTTCCCAGCACCACTTGTTGAAAAGGCTTTCCTTGCTCCACTTCGTGTTTTTTGCTTCTTTTGCAAAGATTGAATGATCATATATTTGAGGATGTATGTTGGGTACTCAGCTCTATTCCATAGGTCCACCTATCTGTTTTTACTCCAGTATCATGCTGTTTTCATTACTACTGCTTTGTAGAACAGTTTGAAGTTGGGAAAGGTGTTGCCTCCCATCTTCTTTTTCCCAAGAATTGCTTTGGCTGTTTGGAGGTTTATTGTACATCTGAATGACAAGAGTGAATTGTCAATTTATTTGAAAAATGTCATGGGTATCTCATAGGGTCAGAGTTGTTTCTGGCGCCCACTCAAGCAAATCAATGAATAATGGAATGTCAAGTGATCCAGTGATCTTATAGAGACTGCATTGAATTTGTATAATGCTTTAGGGAGTATTACCATTTTGACAATGTTGATTCTCCCAATCCATGAGCAGGGAATGTGTTTCCATTTCTTTGTGTCCTCTCTTATTTCTTGAAGTAATGTTTTGTAGTTTTCTTTATACTGGTCCTTTACATCCTTAATTAAGCCAATTCCAAGGTATTTGATTTTCTGAGGCACAATTCTGAATAGGATTCTTTTTTAATATCACTTTCTTCTCTTTCGTTAATTGCATATAGGAAATCCACTGACTTTTGGGTATTGATTTTGAAATTTACCACTCTACTATTTTCTCTATTTTTAGATGATAAACATATATTTTTTCTAGGAGCTTTCTGGTAGAGAGCTTAGGGTTCTCTAGGTATATAGTATCGTGTCATCTGCAAATATTTATAGTTTGGTTTCTTCTTTTCCTATATGGATGTGCTTCATGTCCTTTTCTTCCCTTATTGCTATGGCAAGTACTTCCAGTATATGTTGTGTAGAGGTGGTGATAGTGGGCAACCTGATCATGTGGAAGGCTTTTAATTTTTCCCCATTGACTATAATGCTGGCTGTCGGGCTTCCTCTATGTTCTCTTGTTTCCTCTATGTTCCTCAGAATCTAGAAATCTTTTCATTTCCTCTATGTTCTCTTGTTTCTTGGCATATAGACTCTCAAAGTAATTTCTGATGGTCTTTCTAATTTCTGTGGTTTCTGTTGTGATGTATTCCTTTTCATTTCTGATTCGGTTTATCTCTCTCCTTTCTTTGTGTGTCTGGAAAGTAGTTTGTCGATCTTGCTTGCTTATTAGATGGCTTTGATGATATTGAGGAAAGTTACTTTAATTCCCATTTTGTGGAGTTTTTATCATTATTGGGTGCTGGATCTTGTCAAATGCTTTCTCTGCATCTATTAATATGACCATATCATTTTTATTTTTTCTTTTATTGATATGATGTATTATGTTGATTTGTGAATATTAAACCATCCTGCATCCCTGGGATGAATCCTACTTGGTCATGGTGTACAATCTTTTCGATTAGTCTTCGGATTCTGTTTGCTAGAATTTTGCTGAAGATTTTTGCATCTATGTTCATGAGGGATATTGGCCGGTAATTTTCTTTCTTTCTTTATTTTGTAAGTCTCTGTCAGCTTTGGGTATCAGGGTGATATGTGCCCCATAGAAACTGTTTTGGAGTGTGAGTGTTTCTCTTTATTCAATATCCAGGAAAAGCTTGAAAAGGACTGGCAATAGGTACTCCTTAAAGGTTTGGAAGAGAGAGAAAGAGAGTTGAGAGAGAGAGAGAAAGAGAGAGATAAAGAACCTGCCATAGAGGCAGGCTAGGGGAGGGGGAGGAATCGGGGTTATTAGTGGTGGAAAATGGGCACTAATGGGGGATGGGTGCTGGAACACTGTACAACCAAAAACCCAAACATGAACATCTTTGTAATTGTATATCTCACGGTCATAAAATAAAATATTTAAAAGTAAATAAAGGTTTGGAAGAATTCTCTAGTGGAAAAATTCATCTAGACTTGGGCATTCTTCCCATGTTTGGGAAGACTTTTGATTACCATTTCAATTTCCTTGGGAGTGATAGGCTTGTTCAAATATTCCAGGTCTTCTTGGTTCAGCCTTGGGAAGTTATAGGAATCCAGGAATCTGTTCATTTCCTCTATGTTCTCTTGTTTCTTGGCATATAGACTCTCAAAATAATTTATGATGGTCTTTTAAATTTCTGTGGTTTCTGTTGTGATGTACTCTTTCTCATTTCTGATTCAGTTTATCTCTCCCCCTTTCTTTGTGTGTCTTGAAAGTAGTTTGTCGATCTTGCTTATGTTTTCAAAGAAACAACTCTTGGTTTCATTGATCTTTTGGATTGTCTTTTGGGATTCCAGCTTGTTGATTTCTGCTTGAAGTTATATTATTTCCTTCTTTCTGCCTGAATGTGATCAAAATGTTGGTCATTTTGCAAGATCTTAAGCTGTGAAGTTTCATTTGTGGGATATAAAAAATTTTTTGATACTAATATCCAAGGCCAGGCAAAATTGGGTCAGGAGGCCTTGTCAGTTGGTGAATACTTCCACAAGTGTGTGGGAATGAAGTTAGGTAAGACAGAGAAGGAATCAGTGTTTTAAAAAATTGTTGGAAATGGTAATGCCAGACTATAACTGAGCACTGAATGTAGGCAAAGGGATATGCATGATAACCCCTAAATGTATGTATTTGTATTGTAAGCCACAAGAAGGAAGAGAGAGAGAAAAAGAGAGAGAGAGAGAAGAGCAAAATGCTTGCCATAGAGGTAGGCTGGGAAAAGGGGGAAGTAATCAGGAGACATGGTGGTGGGAAGTCGACACTGGAGAAAAGATGGGTGCTGAAACACTGTATGACTGAGAACTAATCATGAACAGTTTTGTAATTGTATAGCTCATGATGGTATAATGAAACTTTTAAAAAAAGCTGTGAAGTCAAGTTATTTATGTGAGCACTTTCTTTTTCTTCTGATGAATACTTGCAGAGCTATAAACTTTCCTCTTAACATTGCTTTTGCTGTGTCCCACAAATTCTGGTAGTTCGTGTCTTCATTTCAATTTGTTTCCAGGAATCTTTTGATTTCCTGTATGATGCACTGGTTGTTCAGCAGTGAGCTGTTTAGTTTCCAGGTTTGGTGTAGTTCTCCACTTAAGTATGTGATTCACTTCTATTTTTAGTGCATTATTGTCTGAAAAAAAATAGTTGATAGAATTTCTATGTTCTTGATTTTATTGAGATATGTTTTGTGTCCCAGTGTGTGGTCTACCTTGGAGAATGTTCTGTGAACACTAAAAAAAAAGTGAATTCATCTTTTGGGGGAATGAAGAGCCCTATATATATCTAGTAGTTCTCTCTCTTCCATTTCTTTCCTCAAAGCTAGTATTTCCTAGCTGAGTTTCAGTCTAGTTGATCTATCAAGAGGTGATAGAGCAGTGCTGAAGTCCACAATTACAACTGTGTTGCTGTCAATATCTTCTTGAAATCCATTAGTAGCTGTTTCACGTATTTTTGCTGGCCCCTCATTGGGTGCATTTATGTTTAGGAGTGTAATTTCTTCATGATATACATATCCCTTCATTATTAAGAAATGGTCCTCACTGTTCCTTCTAAGTGTTTTCAGCTTGAAGTCTATGTTGTTCACGCAGGCCACACCGACCTTTTCGGTGGAGTTGTTTTGTCTTCCAGTCTTTGACTTTGAGTCTGTGTTTGCTCTGACTATCCAGATGCGTTTCTTGTAGGCAGCAGCATATTGGATTCAGATTTTTATTTTATCACTCTTTGTCTCTTAACTGGTGCTTTGAGATCAATGACATTGAGAGGGATTATTGTCATGGGATTTTGTGTCATCTTTTGGCATAAATTTACTGTGTTTTTGGAGTTTGTCTCATTTTATAGTAGCTACTTCAGTCCTCCTTTTAAAGTTGGTTTTGAGTCTATGAAGTTCCTGAGCTGTTGTTTATCTGTAAAGTAATGTATTTTTCTTTCAAATCTGAATGTGAGTCTAGGCAGGTAAAGAATTATTGGTGAGGCATTCATTTCATTGAATCTTTTCATGATATGGCACCACTGTCTTTGGACTAAAGTGTGTCATCTGAAAAGTTTGCTGTGAATATTAAGGATGTTACTTTATATATGATTTCCTTCTGTCATCTTGCTGCCTTCAGTATTCTATCTCTATTTATGTTTTTTGTCATCTGATTAGGATGTATCTTGGAGTATTTTTATTTGGATTTCTTTTAGCTGGTATCCTTTGTGCCTCCAGAAACTGGGAGCAAGGACTCTTTAGTTTTGGAAACTTCTCAGCAATGATGGCTTTGACAGTTCTTCATCAGGGTTTTCTTCCTGCCCCTCTGGGACCTCAATGATACCTCTGTTACTCCTTTGACTTTGTCCTGGTTATCTCTTGCCAATTGTTCTTTTATTTTGAGTCTTTTTCTATCTTCTGCTGTTGTCTAGAGAGTCTCTGCTCCTCATCTTGGAGGTCACTAATTATGTCCTTAGCTGCGAAAGCCTTGCAGAGAGTTTTCCATTTCACCTACCAAATTTTTAATATCTGTCATATCTGTCCCACCCTACACCAGTCTTTTTCAAGCCCAGCCCAGGTATGCCTGACCCAGAAACTCACATACATGGGGCAGAGCTGCTACCAGCTCTCCCTGTTCCCAGCTGATCATGAGGCACCTGGGAGGGAAGGTGGGTTCTAGCCCTGGCCCTCCATCCCAGCAGAGCCTCGCAAGAAGCCAGAGGAACCTCCACACCATGAGGGCCATCATTTTCCACATCTGGACTCCCCACCTCGTCAGAGCTCCACCCAGCAGAAGAGCTGATCACAAGCCCAGCTCGCGTGGCTGCTTTCGGCGGCCGCTTGGTTCATCAATAAATGCATAAGATGAGAGGTGACTCTTGTGAGTTTCCCACCCACACAACAGAGCCTGGCAAGATACCTGTGTCGTATTTGATATGCCAAATACCAGTAACAATTATAGACCTCATTCCCATGACCTGATGGGATGGTTTGAGGCTCTGTATGTTCCTGGAGTGACCAGATGCCCTTGGGCTACACTAGCATGTCACCGGACGTATGGAGATGTTATTGGTGCCCACTCGAGCAAATCAATGAACAACGGGAAGACAAGTGATACAAGTAATTTCTTTAATCACTGACTCACTTTTTATTTTTAATTTTTTGCATCATACGGTGATGATCAGGGGTTACTCCTGGCTTTGCACTCAGGAATTACTCCAGGAACAATATGGCATGCCGGGGTTCAAACCCAGGTTAGCTGCGTACAACACAAACACCTACTTGCTGTACTATTGCTGTGGCCCGTATTTGTCATTTTTGCTTGTATTTTTGTTTGCATTTTCCCATTTTCTGCTCTCAGATCCTTTTGTATTTTATTAGTTGTATGTTCCATTGCTTCTTTGAATTCCTTATGGGTCCCTAACAATTCCCTTAGAAATTTCTACCAGAGAGGTTATAATGCTCATTATTATTGCTTGGATCATCTCTGCTAGTGATTTTGAGGCCAATGTTTACTAATACCTTTATATAGGATATATACTAAGTACTTTGTCTTTTTAAAATTTTTTATAGATGGTTCTCCCTCTGTGATATTCTTTTTTATTATAACACCATGTGATATATAACTAAAGAGGTGTTTATGATTCGGTTTCAGTCATACATTTTCCCAGCACCCTCCACGGTTTTGAATTTTGGGATATGAGACCTTCCGAGAGTCAGATGCACCTGAGTTGGGAATGTAACCGGGGTTTTAGGGCAGTGGGGAGGGGTCTGGGTGGTGACCCTATTTCCACCACCAATGTCCCTCCCCCTTCCCTAGCCTGCTCTATAGCAGGCACTATTCCTCTTCTTATCACTTCTCTCTCTCTGTTTCTGTCTGTCTCTCTCTCTTACACATTGTGGCTTGCCCTACAGACATTTAGGGATTGTCATATAAATCCCTTTGTGCACATTTAATGTATGGTGCTAGTGTGATGTTAACACTTCCCAAAATTAGTAGAGCAATCACTGTATCACTGTATCACTGTCTTCCCGTTCATCATCGATTTGCTCGAGCGGGCACCAGTAACATCTCCATATGTCCTGTCTCATGCAAGTAGAGCCCAAGGGCATCTGCTTGCTCCAGGAACATAAAGAGCCTCAAACCATTCCATCACGTCATGGGAATGAGGTCTATAATTGTTACTGGTATCTGGCATATCAAATATGACACGGGTAGCTTTCCAGGCTCTGCCGTGCGGGTAGCATACTATTGTAGTCATCTCTAAATATAGCATTTATTGATGAACCGCTTGGCCCCGTGAGCCGGGCTGTAATAGCCTGGTGTGCTGGGTGGAGTTCTGACGAGGGAGAGTGTATATTTATATACCACTAATGAATGCAGTAATTCTATATCTGTCCTTTACCTTCTGACTAATTTCACTCAGCATGATAATCTCCATGTCCATCCATTTGAATGTAAATTTCGTGAAATGGGATTATATATAAAAATGAAAAGCTTCTGTACCTCAAAGGAAACAATGACCTAAAATACACAGAAAAAACACTATCTGCACGTCAATATTCATTGCAGCACTATTCACAATAGCCAGAATCTGGAAACAACCTGAATGCCCAAGAACAGAAGACTGAATAAAGAAACTGTGGTACATCTGCACAATGGAATACTATGTAACTATACTAAGTACTTTGTGTGGATGCTAGCGTGTCCCTTTGGTTTTGAATTTTGGGATATGAGACCTTCCGAGAGTCAGATGCACCTGAGTTGGGAATGTAACCGGGGTTTTAGGGCAGTGGGGGAGGGGTCTGGGTGGTGAGTTCTGCATGCTCCAGGCCTCTAGGTTTCTTTGTGTGCTTTCTTGGGCTCACACTAGGGTTTGTATGGGTCCTCAAGACTAGGGGTTGTGTGGGTCCCCCAAATTTCTTTAACACAGTTTTTAAGTATTTCTGGAGCTTCTATTGATAGTTGGGGAGGTTATTTATTGATCTGTTTTGGGGGCATACCAGGCAGTGACCAGAGCTTATTCCTGGCTCTGTATTCAGGAGTCCCTCCTGGTGGGCCTTTAGGACCCATATATGGTGCCAGAACTCAGGTCAGTGACCTGTAAAACAAGCATCCTTCCCTCTGTGCTATCTCTCCAGTTTTAAAAAATTAATTTCTATTTTTTGGATTTGGGAACTTGTTACTCCCAGCTCCTGCTGCAGACGGTGTTTTGGCGACCAGGCAGTGACAAGGGTCTAACAGTATCTCCAGCATACAAAAGTCATGCTTAGCCCTTTGAGCTAGCTCTATGATTCTGAGATCATGGTTGTATAACACGACCCTGCCAATGACACCGGTGGTTCAGGGGCTATGCTTTTTATTTAGGGTGAGGTATAGGGGTGTAGGTAGTTGGGGGATGTTTTGGCCACATCTAGTGATGATTGAGGGCTACTTGAGGCTCAATACTGGCAGTGCCTGTGCACCCTGTGGTTCTGGGGAGTGTGGATACTGGAACTCCTGAATAAAGAGCATGCTATGCTCTCAGCCTAATGCCCACGCATATCTTGTTTTTTCAGTGTCAGGGATGGGACTCAGGTATCATGTGTGCATCATACTATATATCAAGTTGAAAAGCATTTAGCAGAGTGCCTGACACACAGCATGCATTGAAATAAATTCTGCTATTTTTATGCTTTCAAAAAGTTGAACTGGCAGGAAAACTAGATTGGAAAGAAGCCAACAATTTTCTCTACTCTGCTGGATGTTTTCCGATAGTGCATTCTCCAATAAAAATCTGTCATATTCCGAGTTCAAATGCTGAATGTTCATGAGGATAATATGTTTCTCCTATTTGATATCTATCATAGCAGTGCTTGATATTATCTTTGTATTTATGGTTTTAAAATTGTATCAAGGCACTCAATACTTTGTGCACAGTGTGCATTCAATAAATACTAAATGAAAGAAAAGTCCAAACTGTCTCAATAAAGCATCCTGAGAATGGAGAATGCTGTTCAGAGGTGGGTTTGGTTGTAACAAGTTGTTCATGTGCCAAATCATCATATCAAAAATGTGGAATTTGTGTTCTAAAGTCCAAAGAACGTTATTGTGGTTGCTTTAGTATCTAATGCAATTCAAATTGGAAAGCCCTCTTGGCCAGACTTTACGTGGTAACAGCTCCCTCTACTGTTTAAGAACAAGTTTGAGCTCCAAACCCAATCCATAGATTGGGTTCAGGATCCAGAGAACTGTATTCTTTTACCACATAAAGGTGGTTTGCATTTGTCTTGAAAAGAGACAGTGGTGGTCTATTGGGTGCCCAGACTGGGAAGGTCTTATTTGTCTGTTTGCTACTGAGAAACTGTAAAATGAAGAAGAGAGAACAATTGTTGCAGTACATCTGCCCAGAGCCTCTGCATCTGGCCTGGAGTTGCCTCCTATAGGTCACTTTGTAGATAAGAGGAGGGCAGTATGAATGTGGCAGTTTATCTGACCATGTATTCTGTACTGGCTGGTATAAATATTCTCTCATGCTGCCACAATCATCGTGGGACTAGATAGATCTTACCGGTATATTTGCCTGGCCACGTTGGATCTCTAAGTAATTAATCCAGAGAGAAATACTGTTTGCCTCCAAGCAAGTAAGCATGGCTCTCTGATAACTCAAAGGCAGATAAAATACAGTACTACCATGAAATAAAGACGAGACTCTTGTGAAGGCTTGGAGAAATATTTAACTGGCTATAGCATAATTTTTGGTACGGATGCATGCCTTTGTATTCTGAGATGCAGTTCATCTCAGAAAATCCTCTCTACCCTGCAAAGGCATTTCCTAGGCAGATTTTGGCTGGGCAATATTAGCATCTCAAAGGACCTAGGTGAGGTCCTGGGAGAAATTACCTGAGGGCATTTGACCCTAATGGCAGTTCATAGCAGTGGGAGGTCTGGGTTACAGGAATATAAAACTAGCCTGCTTCCTCCCTCCCTCCCTCCCTCCCTCTCTCTCTCTCTCTCTCTCTCTCTCTCTCTCTCTCTCTCTCTCTCTCTCTCTCTCTCTCTCTCGGCAGGTCGCGCTCTCTCTCTCTTTTCCCCCTTCCTGCTGGCCTCTCTTCACTATCTCCTCTCTACAGGGCCTTAACACGTGGTGGCCGCCATCTTGGCCTACACATGGCCGGGCCTAGCCAGGAAAACTAAGTACGGGGCTTTTTCCTATTGCTGATTTGTATGCCTGAACCTGTGTTAAGTAAAGCATTTTGGAAGTTTGCTGGAGTTTTGTCTTTCTCCATCCACCAGCCATTGATCTGGTACAGAAGGGGATCCCTGACTCTGCTCCCGGATTTTGTGCAGGGCGCCTCAGCCTTTCCCCACAGACAGTGGCAGGTTGTACTTGGTTGTTGGACATCTTCCTTCCCTCACAATCACTAGTTTACTCTATTACTCTCCTTTTCCACACTTACCTGACTTCATCCTTCATCTTCTTCCTCTGGAAGATTTATTGTATCGTCCATCATTTCCACTGTCGTTTATTCTACCCCAAAATCAGAAATTTCTTTTTGGGGTGGGGAGCAATAGCACAGCATGTGGGGCGTTTGCCTTGCATGTGGCCCACTGGGTTCGATCCTGGCATCCCATATGGCCCCGCACCGAGCACTGCCAGGAGTAATTCCTGAGTGCAGAGCCAGCAGTAACCCCTGAGCATTGCCAGATGTGACCCAAAAAAAGCAAAAAAAAAAATTCTTTTGAGAGAAATCTGGAAAAATGATTGCCTTCAGCTTAAAGCCACATGTTCACACCACAAGGAAACAGTCATCATTTCCTTCTCTGCCATCTCATTTGAAGCATCACTTTAGCTTTATCTCAGTGCTTGTTAGTATATTTGTACAGATGTGCACCCATCACCATGATTCACTTTAGAACATTTTATCATCTCAAAAAGCAATATTGTACTCTACTATTCACTCCCCACTGACCAAACTGACAACAATTGACAGTTTTTGTCAATTATGAGTCCACTTGCTACCTATAAATTTGACTACTCTAAATGTATCCTAGAAATGGAATCATATAGTAAGTAGGTTCTTTTGTTTATGTTTGTTTTGTTTGGGTCATACCCAGCAGTGCTTAATCCTAGCTCTGTGCCCAGAGATCACTTTTGGGAGGAACTTGAGGGACCATATGTGGTGCCAGGGACTGAACCAGGGTCTGCCACATGCAAGACAGGTGCCTGAACCCTGCCTCTCTGGACAGTGTGAAGCTCCCATGAGCTATCTCACTACATGTTTCAGGAGTAGCACACATCAGTGCTTCATTCCGTTTACTTTTTTACATTCCATTTGCCAGTTTATGAGCATTTGATCGGTTTCTACTTTCTGACACCTAGAAAATAGCAATTACCATTATAAATATTAATTTAAGTCATATTTATTTGTGGAGGTATGTTTTATTCTCTTCTGGGTAGAAATCTACGAATGAAATTCCTAGGAATGAAATCCACTCAGTCATATTGTAAGCACCTTATTCTTAGTTATTGGAGAGGCTTCCAAGTTCACACTCATCTCCATAAACCATCCCCACCTAGAATAAAGAAAAGACTAACACGCTGAAATGCATCATAGAACATTTCTAACAATTTTTTTTGACTTTTGGGTCACACCCGGTGATGCTCAGGGGCTACTCCTGGGTCTACACTCAGGAATTACTCCTGGCAGTGCTCAGAGTCAGTTTTGGCTATTAAAAAGAAAAAAATCCTAGGTCTTGCTCCAGGAAATTGTGCCTTTACTCACAAGTTACAAGCTGAGATGTTCAGGAAGTTCAAAATTTTTAACATGGTGAAACAGCTGGAGTTAAATTTTTAACTGGGTGGCATTTGGGGGGCATGTGTGTGACTGCCATAGCTTCTGAAAGTACAGGGAGATGGGGGAGAAGGTAGTCCATTCTCAACTATGTGAAAACCTAGAGATTTCTGGTCACAAAAACATACACAACTTAGTTTTTCAACAGATTTAATTTCAACAGATTTAATCCTGAGCAATAGAGTCTGGCTGAGAGCATGGGAATTGTCCCGTGTGGAGCTTTTTGGCTTTTTGGGGCTCTGTTTGGGCAGGTGTGGGGTCTCACCTGCCCCCAATCCAAGGTACCACAGAAGGCTCAGCCTAGTGCAGAGTCTGAAAGAATCTCTGCATCTTTTTGCTCTCTCTAGAGAGTTATTTATGAGTCTCTGGATCATGGCCAGTAAAATAGCTTATATGGTGCCGAATGTGGTTTGTGGATGTGATTTGAGGTTTCATTTTTGAAAGTCATGATTTTCAATTAGTCAAATGTTTCTTGAGCATTTATCCCTGTGCAGCCAAGTAGGAACAATGAAAGAGAGTGGATGGAATTCCAGCCTCGCAGAATCTTATCATCTAGCTGGCAAGGAAGATTAAATTGCAACTCAAAATACCATGCAAGGGGCCGGAGCGATAGCCCAGCGGGTAGGGCGTTTGCCTTGCATGCAGCCGGCCCATGCCGGCCGGGTTCGATCCCGGCATCCCATATGGTCCCCGAGCACCGCCAGGAGTAATTCCTGAGTGCAGAGCCAGGAGTAACCCCTGAGCATCGCTGGGTGTGACCCAAAAAGCAAAATAAATAAATAAATAAATAAATAAATTAAAAAACCTACAGGGATTAAAAAAATTAAAAAAAAATACCATGCAAGATGTCATAGGCATGGCTCAGTGGGCTGAGCACACGTAGGAGGGGTTGGGTTCTAACCCTCCCTTAGTGTTCCCCCTAGCTCAGACCCCTGAAGTGTCTCTGAACACTGCTGGATGTGGTCCCAAAACAAAATCAGAACTAGTATCCAAGTGTCCAAATATCTACAGCAACTTATTGTCCAGTCAGCAGTGAGAGTCAAACCTATCAGAGTCATAAGTATAGATCAAGATATTTGTAGCAACACTGGAATAAACAGAGGTGCCTGCTGAGAAGTCTGGGATATCCAACCCTGGAATGAGTTTTCATGTCCACTCACTTATAACTCATTAGTGCACCAATGTGGCAGCACACTTGTGGAAAAACCCAGCCCACAGTACACATTCCTAATATTCACCAGCATTCATTGTCATCCCTCCCACCCCAAACTGGCCTGAAGCTGCCTTTTCAACCAGCCTCCCCACTGAGCCTTCAATATCTATCGGCTTGGTTAGCTTACCAAGCCCTAGACACTTTGGGTACACTCTATAAGCTGAGCTCATGCTTTGCTTATGGGCGACCTGTTTGAGCCCATGTTTCAGAGTCCCCAAGCAAACACAGAGCCTAGAGCAACTCACAGCACAGGGGCGGGATCCAAATCAAACAACAAACAAACGAACAAACAAACACCATCGTAACATTTAGCAGTAATTTCAGGAACAGTTTGAGTACATTTAATTCTGACTGCTTTCCCTCAAAATTTATTACCAAAATTATCACTGAATTTTTTGATGTTGCATTCCTTACTCTACAAACCAAATCTACAAACCAAGACTTGGTTAATGTTCATTCCACTCATAACGGTTTGTCCTCTCCCTGCCTTCAGCTCTCCTTCACAGTTTTCTTCTCAGTGATAGAAGGACCTGTGGACACTGAGCTCTAAACACACTGTGGACAGCTATTTGTCTGACCTTAAATTAACCTCACTCTGGGAGAAATCCACCATCAAATGCAGAAGGGAAGCAGGATTTTAAAAATACACCTTCCCATCTTCAGAAATGAAACACCACTAATAAAGCAATTAGAAGCAAAGATAAATATAAGGGACTATCACTGTATCACTGTCTTCCTGTTCATCATCGATTTGCTCGAGAAGGCACCAGATACATCTCCATATGTCTTGTCTCATGCTTGTAGAGCCCAAGGACATCTGCTGGCTCCAGGAACATAAAGAGCCTCAAACCATTCCTTCAGGTCATGGGAATGAGGTTTATAATTGTTACTGGTGTTTGGCATATCAAATACGACATGGGTAGCTTGCCAGGCTCTGCCGTGCGGGTGGCATACTCTTGTAGTCACCTCTAAATCCAGCATTTATTGATGAACCGCGTGGCTGTAATAGGCTCTTCTGTTGTGTGGAGTTCTGACCAGAGGGAAGTCCGGAAAAATTACTGGATGTTTTTCCATGACAGATGATAGCTGGTAGGGTGATGAGTAATTTTATTTTATTCAATTTACTTTTTTTTTAATTACAGCTGGTGGTGCGGTACAGCGTCCACCTCACATGTATAAGACTCCAGATCACTCGAGCCCTAAGAAATAAAACGCTAATAAGAGAAATGCAAGTTTTAAAAAAAAGTTTAATTAAAAAACTAAATAAATTTTCCCTTCATAAAAAGTTTGACCATAACATAACCAACCATCTTTTGATATTATTTTGGACTCAAGGAGTAAATAAAAACCCATTCAACAAGCTTCTTATCTCAAAAGAAATGGGGACCACGATGCAAAGGCAATCCACAGAGTGGGAAAGAATATTCACTCAATACTCATCTGATAAGAGGTTAATATCCATGATATATCAGGCACTGGTAGAACGTTATAAGAAGACAACAATCAAGCCCATCAAAAAAATGGGGGAGAAGAAATTAACAGAAGCTTCCAAAAAGGAGAAAATTGAATGCCAAAAGGCATATGAAAAAGTGTTTTTCATCACTAATCATCAGGGAGATGCAAATCTAGACAACAATGAGATATCTCACACCACAGAGACTGGCACACATCCAAAAGAGCAAGAATAACAAGTGCTGGTGTGGATGTGGGGAGAAGGGGACACTCATCCATTGTTGGTGGGAATGTCGACTGATACAGCCCTTTTGGGGAACAATATAAACATTCCTCCAAAAACTAGAAATTGAGCTCCCATTTGACTCAGCAATTTCACTCCTGGGAATACATCCTGGGAGGCCAAAAACACACAGTGGAAACACCATCTACACTTACATGTTCATAGCAGCATTATTCACAATAGCCAGAATCCTGAAATAACCAGGGTGCCTGAGAACAGATGACTGGATTAAGACTGTGGAACATCTACACAATGGAATACTATGTCACTAGATCACTAGATCATTAGATCAAAAGACATCCTGTTGTTCTTCGATTTCCTCGAATGGGCGCCAGTAACATTTCCATTTGACCCTATCATGTGCCACTGTACCCCAATGTCATCTGGTTGTTTCAGGAATACTACGAGCCTCAAATCATTCGTTCATGGTCTTGATAAAGAAGTCTGACCATTTTGTAGGTGGGTGGCAAGCGTGATCTTTTGATATCCCGTGGGTTCCAGTTGGTAATGGCTCTAGTCCAGCAGTCATCTTCAAATCACATTACATGTCCAGCCCATCTATTTTCGATGCTTTGGCAAATGAGACAGTGTCCCTGACTCTGGAAAGCGATGGAGGTCGGAACTCTGGATTCCTTCTCTCACTTGAGTGAGGCATGATATTCCAAGCATAGCTCCTTTGATTTCCCTTTGGGAGACCTGAATAGCATTCTCATCCTGCTTTCATAGGCCCAGGTCTCTGAGGCGTATGTTAATGAAGGGAGAACAGTGGAGTCAAAGAGATTTCCCAGGAGCAGGAGGTTCTTTGTCTTTTTGCTATTTCTTCGATGCTTTTGAAGGCAATCCATGCCGCTCTCTTCCTCCTGCGCAGCTCAGATTTTAGGTCGTTCATCATGTTGAATTCTCGGCCTAGGTACACATAACTGCTGCATTCAGAGATGTTTGTTCCATTGAGAATGAATGGGGCCTCTGGAACTAGTTCATTTTTCATGAACACAGTTTTGTTGAGATTCAGCTGTAGACCTATCTTTCCACATTCTCTGTCGAAGTTAGCCAGCATTTCTGCCTCTTGGCTAATGTTTGGTGTTATTAGAATGTTGTCATCAGTGAAGCAGAGATGGTGTAGTTGCCGACCATCTATCTTCACTCCCATTCCTTCCCATTCTAATTGTCACATGATGTTCTCAAGGGTGGCACTGAAGTGTTTGGGTGAAATGGTATCACCTTGCCGAACCCCTCTTATGACATCAATGATCACTTCCTTGTAGAATGGTAAGATTCTGGTGGTGAATCCATAATAGAGCTCATGAAGGATCTTGATATGTTGGGGTTGAACACCCTGTTTGGTTAGGGCTTTGATAACTGCTTCGGGTCTCCACAGAATCAAAGGCTTTCTTTAAATCAATGAATGTGAGACAGAGTGGCATTTTGTACTCCCTACAAACCTCAATGATCTTGGTTACCGTGTGGATATGGTCGATTGTGCTGAATCCTTCCTTTTTGGAAGCCAACTTGCTCGCATGGTTGTCCTTCATCTAATGTTCTGCCAATCCTGTCCAGGATGAGTTGAGTGAACAGCTTGTAGATGACAGACAACAGACAGATGGGGCGATAGTTGCCAATGTAGTTAATGTCTCCCTTCTTGAACAGTAGAACTGTCCTGCTGATTTTCCATTGGGAGGACACCTTGCATTCATACAGGTAGCATGTGAAAAGCTAACCTAGTGTATTGATGAGTACTGATGGCAGATTCTTCAGATGTTTCAGTCTGACTTTGTCTGGGCCTGGTGCGGTTCCTTTCTTTACCCACAGATGTCAGATTGGCATGTCGGATTTCAGAAGGGAGAACGTTGGGAACAACATATCCATCCTGCGGAATTTGGTATGTGGGCAGGTGGACGTGGCTATCAAAGAGATCTGAGTAGAAGTAATGGATAGTCTTTTCCATTGCCTTTCTGGAAGATGTGATAGACCCATCAAAGAGTCGGAGGGCAGTCATCTTGGTCTTATAGTTGGCGAAGGACAGGCGGGCAGTGCGAATGCTTTTTCCGGCTTCTGCTGCATCTTCCAGTATTTCTGCTCTTCTCTCTTTAACATCTTCCTTTATCGCTTTTCTGCACTGTTTTGCGAGTTTGGATGTTAGCATTTGGTCTCCTGGGGCTCGCGCCTTGCCACGTTGGTGAATGAGCTTGTGAGTTTTTGAAGACAGGTGTCCTTTTGTGTTTTTTTCTCTCTCGGCATTATTCGCACAATCATGGAGGTGCTGCACCAGTCGGTTGTATTCTTCATCGATGTCATCAATGATGGTATCTCCCCATGTTGCCGCAATGGTGCCAAAGAGTTCCCAATTGGTGGTCATTCTGGGAGTGTCGGGGACGCCGCCGGGCGTCCCCCAACAGTGCCGGGAAGCGAAGTTCCCTTCTATCTCTGAAGCCGGTGGGGAATGGATGAAGACTCAGGAATCCAATGCAGTTTTAAAAGGCTTTACTTATCACAGGTTCAGGCACACAAATCCACAATAGGAAAAACCCTGTGCTTAGGATTCCCAGCTAGAACCCCAGCCACGTGTAGGCCAAAATGGTGGCCACCACGTATAAAGGCCCTGTAAAGAGGAGACAAAGACAAGACTCCCAAAAAGGGTGCAAGCTCACAAAGAGAGAGTCCAAAAAGAGAGAGCGAGAGAGGAAGCAGGCTAGTTTTATACCCCTGCAACTCAGACCTCCCTCCCACTATTATGGGAAGCAGGGAGGGTCAAATGCCCTCAGGTAATTTCTCCCAGCACCTCACCTAATGTCTTGAGTCAAGATCTGCCTGGAAATGCCTTTATAGGGTAGAGAAGGGGGTTTCTGAGATGGCATGTCTCTGTACCCAAGACTATACTAATGCCAGTTAAATATTTCTCCAAGCCTTCACAAGAGTCTCGTCTACTTCACCTTAGTTTTGTATTTTAGTTGCCTTTGAGTTATCAGGGAGCCATGCTTGCTTGGTTGCAGGCAAACAGCATGTCTCTCTGGTCTAATTACTTAGAGATCCAACGTGGCCAGGCAAATATGCTGGCAAGATCTAGCTAGTCCCACGATGATTGTGGTAGCATGAGAGAATATTTATACCAGCCAGTACAGAATACATGGTCAGATAAACTGCCACATTTAAACTACCCCCTACCTACAAAGTGATCTGCAGGAGGCAATCCAGGGCAGATGCAGAGGCCTTTAGGCTTTTAGGTGTCCTGCAACAACTCCCCTGATTAGTTTACTATAATAAAATTGAAAAAGTACAAATTATTTAGTAACGTACAGAAAATTAAGATAAGAAAAATCAAATCCAATTACAAAGTGATTATACATGTTACTTTAGGATCCTAACTTGTTTTTGGACCCAAAGCAAAGTTCATGACAAAGTGTTTCTAGGTGTCTGATTATAATGGACTATAGTTTGCACTGACCATAATTTGTGAGGGTCAATTTGCCATATTTTATGTAAAGTCAGGTGTCTGGAACAAATTCTGTGGGGCTACTTCTGGAACAGCAATAGCGATGATCATATGAGTATGAGTCTCTGGAGAGCAGCGATCAGAACTTGTTGAATTGTCAGGAACCCTGGATCGGGTCTCAGGAACACTGAAACAAGAGTCTCAAGCACTGGAACAGGTGTCTGGTACAGGCATCTGCAGGGCATCTTCAGCAAGGGAACACTGGCACCGGTAACTGTACCTGTAGCTTAATTTTAGGCGAGACAAAAACACTTTTAGAGATTAATCACAAATTGAGATTTTAAGGCTTTGGCAGGAATTCAAGAACATGAAGAAACTTCAACACCTTGTGAAAGGAAACATTAGGAAAAACTTTTTTGCAGACTATTAAATTTTATTATTTTTTTTTGCTTTTTTGGGTCACACCGGTGACACTCAGGGGTTACTCCTGGATCTGCACTCAGGAATTACTCCTGGCGGTGCTCGGGGACCATATGGGATGCCGGGATCGAACCCGGGCTGGCACAGGCCGGCCAAGTGCAAGGCCCTCTGGGCTGTTGCTCCGCCCCAGATTATTAAATTTTTGTAGTGGGCACTATTTTAGGAGTCTTGGAGTATTGAGCACTGTAGTTCAAGTTTACTGCGTTCCAATATCTTATCCTGTGAACAGAATCATTAGGAAAACCATTTTTCATTGATTTAGCAAACTTTTTTGTAATGAGCACTGTGATCAGAGTCCAAAACCTCGTGCATCATAAAAGGAATCTGCAGCAGCCAAGTTCTTTTCCTCTAAATCTCTGAACAAAAACATTAAAGTTTTTTATTAGTGTTTAGCAGATTTTGATATTGATCACTATACTTGGAGTTCACCCCTTTTTTCTCCTTTTTTATTTTTAATTTTAATTTTTTTTTGTTTTTTACTTGTAAACAAAACATTAGAAAATTCAGATAGTATAAAGCAGTGACAGATGGAGAGCCGCAGACATTGGTTAGAGAATTATTCCAAATGGCTACTGAGAAGGGGCATGAAAAACAGAGTTTTTCATATTGGGGATTTGAACAATGAGGAGTTTCTACCAGCAACTGTAGTTTGGTGAATCCAATTAACAGACAATTACACACCTATTTCACGGCATATCTAATTTTTTCAAATTTCTGTTTCTTCAAATCCATATAACTTAAGCCAAACAAACCTAAATATCACACTAAATGTAGGCATTTATATTCTTATCTATAATAAAGTTTCCTTTCCTTTTTACATTCCTAATAGGCTTTATCTATTTCACTGAAATTGAAAGATGATTTGAAGAAGAGTTTGCAAGCCAAAGTGTACAATAAGAAATGTGCAGCTTTCAAACACATGAATGTAGAGAGAGGGCTAGAGGGGAAGGAGAAGAATAACATCCATCTTCCCTTCCACTGTAAGTCCAGTGCCAGTGAGGACAGGGCACAACGTTATTTCTGGTTTTGGGCACCACACTGGCTTGCTACTCAGGGGGTCACTCCTGGCAGTGCCAGAACTGATTGCAGTCAGCCGACTGAGTTATCACCCCAGTCCCTGATAACAGGTTTGAACAGAAAAGTACTAGACTAGTACTTCCTGGTAACCAAGAACATTCTCTATTAAAAAAAAAACAAAACAGGCGTTGACTAAATAAATGAAAACTCTCAAGGAAAATACAGCATCACTGTCATAATCAATAGATCAAGAATTTGCTTCCTTGGAGCTTAAAGGTTCAGTAGGTGTACTGTTGCTTTGTAGGGCTTGGCCAAGTGGCCTAAGATTGCTCTGGGCTCATGTTGGGAAGCTGGTCTCCATCGTGGATATTACAGATGAGAACAAAGCTTTGACCTTGCACTCACAGCAGGAGACAGGCCCTACCCTTCAGATGCACGCTGCCCACTGTGGTCATCCTCAAGCCCCCGCATCCACAACATCAGAAGCTGTCCTGCAAGCTCAGTCACTGTTAATTTTCTTTCAGTTCTTTGTAGTAGTTTATCTACTATAGGAAGTGTCAGCAACCTGAATATGGTGGAGGCACTCACAGTTCCTGCCCATGTTCCCTGGGAAGGAAGGAGCAATTATTATAAGGCTCTGTGGGGTTTTGTTTTGATTTGTTTGTTTGTTTTTGGGCCACACAAGTAAGTGCTCAGGGCTTACTCCTGCCTTTGAGATCAGGGATCACTCTTGGTAGTTCGCGGGACTTTGTGGGATGTCGGGGATCAAACCCAGGGCAGCGGAGTGCAAGGCAAATGCCTTTATTGCTGTACTATTGCTCTGGCCACAAGAACAGTATCTTTATAGAGGCCCAGGAGCTGAGCTCTGTGACTAGGCTGAGGGGCGTCATCAAGCCACTGCAACTGACCAGGCAGCAGCTGCAGAAGTCCACCAGCTCCTGCGTGATGCTAGACACAGGCCAGTGTGGGACACGACACCAACTCCTGCTGCTAGTCAGACACAGGGTAGTGTGGGACATGGCCCCACAGGGGACTGGTCTTCAGCAAATAGAACACTTGTGACCCTTCTCTGGCTGCTCTCCAGGGGAACAGCACAGCACTCTGCAAGCAGCAGAAATGAACAGGCTGTGCAGAGACCACAGTCTGCTCCACCCCCACATTCTCTCCATAGCCCTATCCCTCCCTGACTGAAAACAAACACCATTTAAAAATGACAGGAAAAAGAGGGAACAGGAGTAAGGTGCTTGCCTTGCATATATTTAACTCTGGTTCTATTCTGAGAACCCTGAGCTCTGCCAGGAGTGATCCCTGAGCACAGAGTCAGGAATAAATACTAAGTGTGGCTCCCATGAAACGCTACCACCAACAAAAAGACCAGACAAAAAAAGAGTACAGTATTAAGAAACATTTGCATGCCAGGACCTTGGACAAGCTTACAGAAAAAGAACAATCATTCCGTTATGGGTGATATTCATGGACAATCTAGTCTGTTTACTGTATCTCCTGAAAATTCCCATGATCAAGAAATGACTGAATAGTGTGCTAACAATTGTCGAGGGTACTAATGCCAACTTAGAACTGAGCATTAAATAGAGGAAAAAAGATACACATGACAACCCTTTAATGTATGTTCTGTAATCCATAGTCTGGAGGGAAGGAAAAGAGAAAGAGAGAGAGAAAGGGAAAGAAATAAAGAACCTGCCATGGAGGAGGGCTGGGGGGTGGGGGAGGGAACCGGGGACGTTGGTGGTGGGAGATGGGCACTGGCGGCAGGATGGGTGCTGGAACACTGTATGACCAAAATCCAAATATGAACTTTTTAATTGCATATCTTTGTAATTGTAAAAATAAAAAATTAAAAAAAAAACTAAAAAAAAAAAAAAAGAAATGACTGAATAACAGGAGGGAACCCTGAGTTCTGGCCAGAGAGGCTGAAGCATGCATGCACCGCCAAGCTTTGCACAGGAAAGATCTTATCAGAAAAACCCGGCTTTGGTCAGGCTGTGACTCGGTTTCGTCTTGGTCACATTTTATGGATCTGTTTCCTTGAGGAAAACCGCATGGCACCAGCAGATAACCCTTGAGCGATTCAGCAGGAGTGAGCAGTGACGTGTTGGCATCACCTGCCCATGTCGACATTCTCCAAAGGCACTTTAGAGTCAGCCCCTTTTTGTTTCTTGATAGATTTTTTTTCTTCAAAGAACGTATGGCCGGTTCCCAGTTCTATCAAAGTACATTAAATAGCTTCTTGCTTTGGGGCAGGAAAGCCGCCCACGGAGGTAACGAATTGGAGACTAGGAGTTCTAACCAGTCCACTGTTCAGTTATGGCCTGCCCTCAGGATTAACAAAGGCGGTTTCTACTGATCTGTGAGTGGGAGAAGCACCAGCCCTTGCAGTCAACTGATAGCTGCGCTAGGCAAACACGTCAAATCCCTTCTCGGGAAACTCACAGGCTGCCTGATCATCTTGGGTGGTTGGAAACAGCATGATCTCCGAGGCTTCATTTAAATTGAGGTGCTCTCAGCCATTCTGCCTGCCAGCAGCTGCCTAGAAACCAGCTTTGGAGAACGAAAGCTGGACCTTAGGAGGCAGGGAAACACATGGCCTTTCCGGTTTCCGAGAGGACTAAGGAAGCAACAAACTCTCTCTGAGAGCGACTGACAATGTGAAGACCCTGCTTGGACCGTCAGAGGAGATGGCAACATCCTTCCGACCCAAACACAAAGAGCGACCTCTTCCTCTAGGAGGTAATCCAATATTCCCTGTCCTACACAGGACCAGCTCTTGCCAGAGTTCCTGCTCTTGTCTTCTTGGAAATGACAGTTTACTGGGGAAACACAAGGAAGTCTACATATCCTCTCACCCCAGGGATTCGTGTAATAAAAGCAGTGATTAAAAAACGTCTTCAGGAATGGGAACATTAGAATACATCTCACTGGCAAAAGCGTCTCAGTATATGTCCAGAAGTGAAGGGGGCTCTGCCTATTTTCTCTCTCAGAGGGACACTTTCTCAAAGATCAAGGACCAGGAGGTTAGGAGAATCCACATAAATTCCTTCACTGTGTTTTCTTTCTACCTGTGTGGACAGCTAGAGACTTGGGTATTGTCAACAGCTCTTCCAGTGGAATACAGGGACTTCTCATAAGCCCCAGCTCATCCAGCACTGATGATCTGTCTGGAATCACAGTCTGGGCAGCCAAATGCAGTGAGGAGAGATGGTCTTTGGATTCAAAAAAGGCAGAGAATTAAACCCTAGCTAGCTCCGTTAACTTGCTCACTTGCCCACAGTTGAAGTCAACTGATTTACTGACGTTCTACGCCCTTGAACTAAGGAAAGTCATGTTGGTACTTTTCCTGAGAGAAAAGTTGGGGGGCAGGAGGTCGGCTGGTTGCTCGTGATAAGGACTCAGTTCAGTTTGGGTTATTATTTTCATTCATTTACTCACTCATTCGTCAGTTCACTAAATTTTTATTGTGGACAAACACGTATCTTATTGGGAGAAGAGCAGAAAAGAGGCAATAATGCCTGGGCTTTGATCTCTAAGTATTTACATTTGGTGAATGTCTTTTCTGTTTCTTTTCATTTTTCTAGGGTGTCATGATCTGTATTTGTGAGACATGTGCTCTACAATGGAGCCTTATCTCTGATCTGGGAGAAATATTGTTAACATTTAAAAAATTTGACCTTTGGAGGGGGTGGGTCATACTTTGTGGTGCTCAGAGCTTACTCCCAGTTCTGTGCTCAGGAATCAATCCTGGTTGGGTTTGGGGGACAATATGACAAGCCCCAGAGTCGAACCCAGGTTGGCCTCCTGTAAGACAAGCGTCTTTCTGTGTTAGCTCTCTGACCTCTGTGGAAAAATGTTTTGTTTATTTTCCCTTTGGGGAGGCCACACCCAGTGGTGCTCCAGGCATATTCCTGACTTCACATGTTTGGCTGTGTTCAAGGCAAGTGCCTTACCCACTGCACTATCCAACTTACTTTCCTGGGAAATTTTAAAAAATCTTTCAATACTTAACCTAAAACATTTTGCCTGAACATTAATCTCAGAACATGTAGAGTGGGAATAATATTATCTCACAAAATCACTGGTTATTTGAAATGATTTGACTGCTTTTACCCCATTACTTGGGTTTCGTTTTCTTCAGAGGCTTTATCACTGTTGGAAATTACTATGGTGCTTGTTTTTCACATGTCAGTCACTCCTTTCCCCTCCCAGGGAGAACAGGAACTTGGACTGCTGTCTTTGTCTAGTCCTGTTTCCCATTGCTTTGGGGCAACATTTGGAACATAGTAACTGCTCAGCAAATATTTACTGAATAAAAGTGGTGGATCAGTGTATCTATAAAGCATGTGCACTCAATCGCTGCTACTTTTAAGTGTTTGGATGTACATGTGTTCAAACACTGCAACCAAATGTGTGTGATTCCTCTAGTCATCAGAGCATCAACAATAACAACAAACACAAAGGAAGGGGGAAATGGAAACCTGTGTCAGGGAATGGAGAGGTACAGTTGGAGCTTGGAGCTTACATACGCGAGGCCAGAGGTCAATCTTCAGCACCACCAGGAGTAGCTGTGAAGAGCACAGAACAGGCAGCTTCTGAGCACCACGGGATGTGTGACCCAAAAAAAAAATGAAGGAAAAACATATTTTTAATAATGTGAGGAGGGAGTAAAACAAACATGAAGGAATAAAACTGTATTCTTGAAATTGTTTAGTCTTGTAAACCAATAAACTTTGATTTATAAACAATTTTTGGCTTGCTTTGCATTCATTGTAGCAGTGGGCAGATTAGGAGTAACCTAAAGAGGGGGCCAAGAGATAGGTAGGACCTGGGTTCAATCCCTAGAGTCCTCGATGTCCCCTGAGCTTGCCAGGAGTAAACCCTGACCACTACCAGGTGTGGCACCAAAAGGAAGGAAGGAAGAAAGAAAGGAAGGAAAGAATTGAGGGAGGGAGGGAGGGAGAGAGGGAGGAATGAAAAGGAAAGAAAGAGGGAAGGAAAGAAAGAAAGGGAACAAGAGAGAGAGAAAGAAGCAAAAGAAAGAAAAAAGAACCTAGACTAGCCTTCAAAGGAGCAGGGTCATCATTGTTCCAGCCAAGCAGGCCTTTTCCAGAGTTTCAAACCTTTCTCTTTAGAGAGAAAGCATTGTGCGCTTCATGGTCTGGTTCAGAATTTTGCATCAGACTGTGGGTGAAATCGCTTTCTCATCTTGATTCCTTTTTTTTTATTCCATTTCTGAAGTTGTTAGTCTTCTCTCCTGCAGCTGCAGATGCCCTTAGGGTTGCTGCTGTGCTGATGGTCACTCACTGGGTGGCGCTCTCTCCCAGAACACCCTCCTCCCCCACTCCCGGAAATCATCTATAAATCATTAGACTTCAGTTAGATGAATGGCAAAAGTCACAACCACAAAGTAGTACTGCTGGTACAGTTGCAGTTTTTCTTTCCCTCCTATGTGCCATTTGCCTTTACTCTTCTTGTTTTATTTCCTTCAGAACCCAGAATCTTTTTCTTTTTTTCCCTTTTTCTTTAATTCACTCATTTTTTTCATAGATTTATTAAACTTTTACTGTAGAAAAATTCATGATTTATGCCTTTATTGTGGAACAAAGTTAGGGATAGGGTGGGGTGGGGTGGGGTGGGTGATGGCTGGATTTAAAGTCCTTGTCTACTACTTATTTTGGAGAAAACCCAAATTTCTTGTAAAATGAAGATGACAATAGTACTAATCTTATATTATTATGGGGATAAATTGCTATCTATAAACTACAAAAATGTGCTTGGGTATAAAAATAACATTAAATAAAAGTATTGCTGCATAGAAACCAGCTTTAAAAGTCTTTGCTAATGAATTGCTTAAATTTCAGATTAACATGATAACAATTTTTAATATTGCATAGGTATATACTCCCCACCCACTTTCGACACACATACCATTTTGACATCTCTAAAATCAGAACAGGAGATTGTAATTTGGGAACATTTTTTTAGTGTTACAGAAAATAGTTACTCATTTTAAATTTGATGGCTCACTGAATTTGATGAATATGGCAGTGATTCTTTCATCTCAGTTAATATGTGAGATGAAATTTTACCTGTTGAGAGACGGAGACAGACAGATAGAGACAGTGAGAGAGAGAGAGAGAGAGAGAGAGAGAGAGAGAGAGAGAGAGAGAGAGAGAGAGAGCTATGAGCTCCTGATACTGCCTCTCTTTTCATGGCATTATTTCCATCTGTAAGAGCATAGCCCAGAATGGAATCAAGGTAGTAGGACCCCTAGAGGGTCTGAGTACTCAGGAGAGCAGGTCTAATTTTTATCCTCATTGCTATAGTCAATCAAAAATTAGTTTCTGGGCAATATCTCTTCTTGTTATCTACCCTCCAAACATAAAAACATTAATTAAAAAGGATATATGCATGCCAATGTTTATTACAGCACTTAGTACAATAGCCAAGATATGAAAACAACCCAAATGTTCAATGACAGATGAATCAATCAAGAAGTTGTGATATATATATATATATATATATATATATATATATATATATAGTGGAATACTATGCAGCTATAAACAATGTGATTTGGTGTATTACATGGATGAAACTAGATTATTATGCTGACTGAAATGAGTCAGAAGGGAGGGGATAGATACAGAATGATCTCTCTCATATGTGGGATATAAAGATATATTGTGGGGCTGGAGCGATAGCCCAGGGGGTAGGGCGTTTACCTTGCACGCGGCCGGCCCATGCCGGCCCGGGTTCGATCCCTGGCATCCCATATGGTCCCCTGAGCACCGCCAGGAGTAAATCCTGAGTGCAGAGCCGGGAGAAACCCCTGAGCATTGCAGGGTGTGACCCAAAAAGCAAAAAAAAAAAAAGAAAAAAAGAAAAAAAAAGAAAAAGATATATTGCTCCCACAGCATGGGAGCAATGAATGGCTAAAGACTACAGAACTGGAGGTTAGTCCATAGTTTACAGGACCTTACAGGGGAACAGAGTTGAACTGGATATGTCTTTAAGACGTTGGTGAAGGGAAGTGGCACTCTGGTGGTGGATGTGGTAATGGAATGATTTATTCATAAAGCCATCATTAATGTATTGTAAGTCACAGGAACTCAATAAAGATTTTTAAAATAAAATAGGAAGAAAAAGAACATGTTTTTGTTTTGCTCCATATAATTCAGTAGGAAATGATAAACAATAGCCTCAACTTTCTAATAAACATCACTGTCACTGTCACTGTCTTCCCGTTGTTCATTGATTTGCTAGGGCGGGCACCAGTAACATCTCCATATGTCTTGTCAAGTAAGTGAAGCCAAGTGTAGCCCAAGTGTAGCCCAAGGGTATCTGCTTGCTCTGGGGACCTCAAACCATTCCTTCAGGTCAAAGGAATGAGGTCCATAATTGTTACTGTTTTTTGGCATATCAAATAAAACATGGGTAGCTTGACAGGCTCTGCTGTGTAGGTGGTATACTCTCAGTAGAAGGCTCTCACTCGAGCATTTACTGATGAAACTTAAAGGGGAAAGATCAGGTTTTCTCTTGGGTGGAGCTTTGAGGAACTGTGGAGTCTGGATGTTGAGAATGACTGACCTCATGATTTGTGAACATCAACTGTAAAAAAAGCAAAGTTATTTGTTGAAGCTAGAAAGATTGTACAAGTTGCCTTGCATGTGGCTAACTCCAATTTAATCCCCAGCACTGCATATGGCCCCCCTAAAATTTATTTGTTGGAACTAGAGAAACTGTATAACTTGCCAGAGAGGCTGTATAACTTACCTTGTGTGACCAATCCCAATTTGATTCCAAGCACTGTATATGGCCCCCAAGCATGGCAAGGGGTAATGCCTAAGCAGAGTGGGGAATAAGCCCTGAGCACTACTGTGTATGGCCCTCAAAACAAAAATAAATTACTTGCTGCACACCAAGCATCATGTTAGACTTCAAGAATTCACATTGATCCCCAAGAGGAATAAACACCAAAAAATTATTTGATCAAGAAATTCTGAGAAAGTTCATATAATGTGATCATGTTCTTAAGAGACAGGGAGCTGAGACAAGCAAGAGTAAGCACCACTTCTGGGAGTCGCACCAACTCTTGTGTCTTTCCAGGAACACCAACGTTCAGAACCATTAGTAGTCAGCTCATACAGGACAGCAGGCCTCTTATGCTGGCACCATCTCCATATTTCCCCAACTCTTACAACCACCTGATATATGGTTCATCGCAAAGCCCAGTATAAAGTAGAACAGAGATGGGAACCTAGAGAATGTAAAGTTTAGTCCCAGCCAAGAAGAACTCTGAAGTTGTTTCAGCCTTCTGCATTGCATCTCTTGCTGGAAGGTAAAATGAGCTTGCTAAAAGGAAACCTTGGAGGGCAGGAGACAGAGAGAGGAGGGCTGAGGACACTCTGCACTGTGGAGGCTCAGGCTTGATCCTCACTAAGCCTGCAGGGAGCAACCAATAAGTAGAGTCAAGAGCAGCTTCTGGACAATATTGAGTGCTACCCCCAAACCATAACACAAAAAACCAAACACCAAAAAGGGAAACATTAGAATGACTGAAGACTTGCAAATCTAGAGTTTTCCCAGAACATAGTAAGAATAAAAATCTTGGAGGAGCGTCTGTCCTCCAAGATGCACATGAACTTATGATTTCAGAAAATCCACTCTCTGGGTATTGAAAAGAAGAGAGACAGAGGAAGTCTGTCTGTGATTCACTTAAGGAAAGGAGATGCTATAAAAAGAATTGTACGAAAGGCCAATGAAGTTGCCTAGCTGCCAGAAGAAGATAAAGACTGGAGCTATGGCAGAAGCACTCCCGAGACTGACCAGTGAGCTGCTGTGTAACTCCACATCAACGGAGAGTGAGGGGTTTGATTCTGCAGAGGAGATGGCAACGTGACTGAAGGGGAAGACTTAGAAGTTGGTTCTGTGTACAGAATAAATTGCATCTTCCTCTACAGATGCAAACCTGTGTATATTAAATACATTAATACTTAACTATTGAGAAACATACTGCCAAAATTTACTTCCACCACAATAAATAACTACATAATGCAAATCTGGAACCAGACTTTCCTTGTTTGATTTCTAGGATGTGATTTTTGCATCAAAATACAAATAATCTGCATTTTCGCTCTTTGATGTTTGTGTAAATAGAGGACTTAACATAGTTGAAAAATAAACTTCAGTCTGCTACTACTGAAAAAACAGTTGGTATTTTTATAGAGCGTTGGTAGCATTATGTAGTCCTTTATGATTAGTGTCATAGATTGTAGGGAAGATTCTGCCTCGGTCTTAAGTTGGGTCCTTGTTCTAGAGCAGAGACTTGATGCCCAAACAGCCTGAAACTGCCAAAGCCAGCTTTGCTGCAGAAGGCTGAGTTTGAACTCTGGCACCACTTGGTCCCCTGTGCACTGCATAAACAACCTCCCAGTATCAAGTCAGGAATATCCTATTGGTGTGGCCCCAAACCATAAATAAACAAATTCTTAAATAAATATCTACCGGGGCTGAGGCCAGGACACATGCCTGCATATGAGTGGCACAAATTTGATCCCAGTCACCATAAAAATAATTATTTCATAAGTATCTTGGTACTGGTATAAACCGTTGGCTCTAAATGCTTTCAAGGAGGTTTGTGTCTTCCAAAAATTGATCCAAAAGAAAAAAGGTTTGTGGTGTGTGTGTGTGTGTGTGTGTGTGTGTGTGTGTGTGTGTGTGTGTGTGTTGGTGGGAGTTAAATTTTGATTTGAAAATCTATAACCCTTAGTTTTCAAATCTGGAAGGGGTATTTTGTTTTCAGTATCACGGACTGAACCCCATTTCTTCCACATATGGAGCATGTGCTTCATCACTAAGTCACATCCATGTCCCCACCCCCAGATTATCTGGAAAAGCTGTAGTGGGGTCCAGATCACTTGTATTCCTGGACCTTTCGTGTACCAGTCGGAGTAGGTGAGTACCTGGCTGGTTCTGCTGCCTCCTTCCCTTTCTTCCCTACTGTTTGTGCATGTCGTTATGTCCAGCAGTGACCAGCTGGGTAACCTTGGGTCACTTGGCTAACTCCCTGAGCCTTGCTTTCCTCATCTGTAAGATGAGGAGATTAATACTGCTCAACTCAAAGGACTATGCCGGGGGTGAAGTGAAGTAACACAGCTCTTTGTAAATTACAAGATTCTGAACAAAGGTTGTTTTCCTTCAACTTGGTTATTCTTTCCTGGTGTACTTTAAAGGCATCTGCTTCAGGAGTCTCCAAACACTGTGTCTGCCCCTGCATGGAGCCTGGCTCCTGGCAGGAATCAATAAATGAGAACCATGATTCCTAATGGGACCAGAGGATTATCAAGACCTTGGAACTACTGGTTCTCCGCCGCTGCCTCTGGTGAAGAAGCCCTGGACCCCAGAGGAGAGGAAAACAAGTCCAGAGAGAGATGAATAAGGGCAGGGTGGAGGCCCTCCTTGCAACTGTTTTTTTCCTGCCCCACCCCACCTCACCCCACTGTGTTCCCTCATTCTTAACCTCCCTCAGACTCTTCTCCACCCTACCTGACTCCCTGGTCTCTGATCTCAAACCCTCAGCTCTCAAGATAACATACCACAGGAGCAAGGTGAGATGAAGGCGGCTGATACGGCAGGGGAGTGAAGATGAGGCCTCCGAAGAGCACCCCGCGGCCTCTGTGCCTGCAGAGCAGCACCCAACACCAGCACAACCTCTGACAATGTCTGTTTCTAACAGTTAGCTGGGTGTAGCGTATGGATTTTGGTGTTCTAGGGTGCAGAATGTGAGGGTAAGGTGGGGTGTGTCTCAGTTTAGCTACCCAGTGGGAATTACTGAGTCTCAGTGGAAGTGAACTACCTAGGGCTTGGTTTCTGCCTTCCCATCCCCCACAAGAACACAAGGAATTGCCTTGAAGTTTCAACGATCAGATAATTTAGTTAAAAACTGTAATTCTCCTATCCAGCTCCATCCAAAGAAAAACAACTGAACACATTTCCAAGCCTTTGCTCACCATGACTCATCTGAGAGGCCTTCTCCCTGCTTTGTGTTGCTGTGCCAGCCTGCTCATCAGCTGACCCCCCACTCCTGTGCCCGTGTTCACCCACACTTTCCTGTTTCTCTCCTCATCTGAGTTGGGTCTCAGAAGACAGGACTGACTTTATGGTACCAGAGGCTCCTGGCACTGACCAGGCAGACACAGAAACTTCAGGAATGTTAGAGGAGAGAGGGGGAAGTGGAGCAGCAACAGTCAGCGGTGCCTTGTTTCATAGGGTTGCATGAGGAAAGACCTTGATAAATGGACGTTCACAGAATAAGTGAACGTTTCTTCACCTAGATTTGGGAGAAAACATCATCTCCAGCTCCTAGAAGTGACAATTCCTTTACAAAGATTCAGCTAATTCCTTCAGTGAATGTTTCAAAGTTGTCTACCTGGGATAAAAATTTCCAGAAGCAAAGTACTTCTTCCAGATGGCCTCTTCACTCTCTTTTTGGTCACCTCTGGCTCTTCTCCCCCCTCTTTCCTCTCCTGTCAAAGTGTGAACACAGCATCTCTGTTCAGAGAGTAACACATCTCTGTGTTTTCCGCTGATCATAGCGGGTGGGAAAAACCACTCTGGCCCTTTTGGAGAAGACTGGGGAGGGTGAAGAGATGGCACAACTACAAGGTTTAAGGCTATTATTTTATTTTATTATTTTTTGCATGTGGCCTACTCCAGTTTGATCCCTAGCACCACATATGATCTCCCAGAACTAATAGGAATTTTTCTTGAGCACAGAGTCAGGAGATAGTCTTGAGCACCTCTGTGACCCCAAATTAAAAAAAAAAAACTTAAACAAAAGGTGGCAAATAGCACCGCTTCCTGTGCTGCCCATGTGGCCCAGACATTGTTGTGTGAGCTTTGCCCCTGTGTTTGGGAGCAAAGTACTGCACCATTAAGACACCAAGGCGATCTGAGTTTGGGCTGCTTGGCAGCCTCTGGCCAGGTCCCGATTCCCAAACACTGCTGATGTGTGCCCTTCCCACCTCTAAATTCTGATCAAGATGCCCAACCAGGAAAGAAAGCTGCCAACTGTGGAAAAGACTCCCTTGCCTCAGCCTGACTTGTGGTGAGTCAGGTAGAGGTATAGCCTCATCAGAGCCCTGATTTGGTAGCTCAGGAAGGCCTTTGCTCAGAAATCAAGTCCACAGCAATGCCTGAAGTGTAAGTGACTAATTCACCCTTTCTTCACTGAAGTCACATTTTCTCAAAGATTCCAGATAGCACTTTCTTCATTCAAACAGGAAAGGTGTCTGTCCTTACATTAATCATGAAGGAGAAGAAAATTCTGACTTAAATATAATTTACCCATGGTGGTGGGGGGACTTGTAGAATTGTCAGAAGAGCCATTTTTTAGAGTGAGGGTGTTGGTGCCAACAAGTTCAACCTCTTGCCAGGTACGCTGGTGACTTGATCAGCACAGAGGCCTCCACAAATCTTGCTGATGCTAAACTACTACACGAGACACTAGCTTCTCGTGAATACGAGAATAATCACTGGCTTCCAGTGAAGATTATGCTGCATGACTTGAGGAGCCTCCTGGGGAAAGTACCAAGAGCTTCTAATAAGAAGAGGATGAAGTGGGCTAGAGTGATAGTCCAGCAAGTAGGGCCTTTGCCTTGCAAGCAGCCTACCTGGCATTCCATATGGTCCCTCAGAGCACCACCAGAAAAGATCCTTGAGCACAGCCGGGTGTGACCCAAAAGGTTTTAAAAAAAAAGAAAAGAAAGTGAATAAGGCAATCTGAATGTCCAAGGCAGGACTAGCCAAATCTGGCAGAGGACAGCTCCCAGAAGAGGTGGCATCTCCTCTGGGAGCTGTTGAAGCTCTTCTCTTCAAGAGCTGTGGAAGGACAAGATGGAAGGATGGAACTGGCCAGAAGACAAGGGGCAGCTCTAAGCCAAGGGAAGCGCCTGTAGACAACCAAAAATGGGGCCTCTTGTGGCGCCTCATCCAGGCCTCAAGGCTGTCACTCTAGAAGGGCAGGAACACTGCTGGGAGGCGCTGCACCCACCTGCCATTCCCGCTTCACAGCACCTCAGTCTCACCTCGTACCCTCTCCAAGTCTACTTAAGAGACACTCCGACTTTTCTGTGTCAAAGGGCAGTCACCAGCTTCTCCCCCTCTTCCAAAGCTCAGGTCTCTTTTTCTTCCTCATTTTTTTTCTGAAGTAGTTAAATTGTCAAGGATAAATAATGCAAGTTTTCCCCACCCTCACCCACTTCCCTCATCACACAATCGCAGAGGATGCAAGTTCCTGAGTTGGGTGCTGTCTCATGGCATTTCCCCAGGGTCTCCCCACAGTGCCTGTGTCTCCCACAGTGCCACAGTGTATGCACAAATCACACAGCAAGTGGTTTGGTTCATGCACCACAGTTTTATTTGCTGCCTACAAACCACTCTCTTGACTTGCTGTGGGACTTTGGATAGGAAGCAAGACAGGGCCTTTACATTCAAGGGTTGTGAGGTCCGGAAATGTGGAGACCTCCTAAAACTCTCACAGTCCTCTGAGACATCACCCTGAGGAATTTTGGCTGTTTCGTTGTCTTTTTTCCCCACTCCCTGAAGAGTTTGCAAATGCAGATTTTACCAGGTTGTGTCCATTTTTAGTGTTGAGTGTGTTCAGTGCGGGAAGAGGTGACTTTGGGAATCCAGGGAGACTCCTGCCAGGTGCCCGGGGCGGGGGTGAGGAGAAGATGTTGAAAGGACAGGGGCGGAGGTTAAGGAATTGAGACGTCCAGAATCACAGAGAGTCTCTTTCACAATTTGGCCTTGGGGCCCTTTCTGTGATTGGGTTCTGGCGAAGAATGTCACCGAATTCCAAGACAACTTTAGATGTAGTCTTCTGTGTTCAATAGCATCACTGGAGTACATGTAAGGTTCTGTAAAGAAAAGGTATCTGAGGTGAGGAGGAGGAGGGTCAAACTCTGATACTTTAACAATGAACCATCACAAAAATACATAAGAATGACTATAACCTAGTGCCATGACAGTCACTGATTAAATATCCATTTATTTAATTAAGAAAACGTTAGCACTGTAGTTCTTAGTCTTTATTATTATAATTTTAGTCTATTATTTTAAAGCAATGAGCAATTTCTACTACAAAAAATACCCCCAAAAAACAAGAAAATAATTATGAGCTGATTCAGAAACCATAGGAAGTCTTTGAATGTTTAGAACAGATTAAAAATTCTCTCCAAGAGACAGATACAGAATGACTGCATTTATTTGCATGACATAAATATATATGTACATATTATGATACCAATATCCAAGGTCAAGTGAAACAGGACCTTGTATCAGGAGGTCTTGTCAAAGGTGGAAATTATCACAAACGTGTGGGAGTCAGTGGCTAGGTAAGACAGAAAATGGAACAGTGTGCTAACAATTGTCGAGGCTACTAATACCAACCTAGAACTGAGCATTAAATAGAGGCAAAAAGATACACATGACAACCCTTTAATGTATGTTCTGTAATCCATAGTCTGGAGGGAAGGAAAAGAGAAAGAGAGAGAAATGGAAAGAAATAAAGAACCTGCCATGGAGGAGGGCTGGGGAGGGGGTGAGGGAATCGGGGGCGTTGGTGGTGGGAGATGGGCACTGGTGGAAGGATGGGTGCTGGAACACTGTATGACCAAAACCCAAATATGAACTTTATAATTGTATATCTTTGTAATTGTATATCTCACAGTGGTATAATAACATACTTAAAAATAAAATAAAAATTATCTCCAGGATCTGCAGAGCTAGCTCAAAAGAGATGCATGCTGTCATAGTGGCGACCAAGTTCCATTCCCCCAAATCTCATGAGCCCCTGAACTGCAGGCAGCAACTCCAAATGGGGCTGGGGAGTAACCCCTAGCACCACTGGGTGTGGCCCTGAAACAAAACAAATGGGAAAGGATTGCTGTCCAGAATACCTAAGTGACTTTACAACTCCATGGGAAAGAGTCAGTCCACTCTGATTGCTTTGGAAGTAGCTACAAGCCACAGTGAATCTTCTTGACTGGTTTTCCCTTCTCTCTCTTCCCATCTTCTTATTCCATCCTTATCACTCAACAACATATGTTAAGGTCACATATGCATAGGTTAAATAGTGCCTGAAAAGAAACTACCTCAGTTCTTTTCTCCTAACTCAGCCTCCATCCTCCTTGTCAAAACTCAGACAAGATGAAACAAGTTGCTAATGGAGATCGAAAATACTTTTTCTTTCTTACTCTTCACCTTTTCCTTCCCCTACCCCACCCCACAGGGAAACGGAATGCTGGTTTTTTTCTTAAATGGCAGTGTGAAAAAACATTTCAACAACTTTACACCACTAAGCATAATATTTCTGCCTGACCAAAATGAAACTCAAGCACAAGAAGTATCAACTGACTTTCAAAAACCAGACAGTCATGACCAAAAAATAGCATTTGATCACCAAGACCACCTGATACCAAAGTTGAAGCTTTCTGCCCATGCCTCACTAAAAACATCATAATTATATTTTTACTTCAAGAAATGAGTGCATGGGGCTAGAGTGATAGTACAGTGGATAGGGATGCCAGCGATCGAAAGTGAGGTCAGGAAATGTGGACCTCACTTGCCTTGCATGCGGCCGACCAGGGTTCAATCCCCAGTATCTCATCAGTCCCCCAAATGCCAGCAGGAGTAATTTCTGAGAGATGGGAATAACCCCTGAGCATTGCCGGTGTGACCCAAAAAATAAAAACGTGGATAAGAGGATGCATAAAATTAGCATCACTGTCAACAAGTGTGACACTGTAATAATAATCCTGTTAGGTTGGGGGGGTGTGAGAGCAAGTTTCAGATGGGAGGTAACTTGAGTTTTCCTCTCTGTAAGTAGGGGACATGTAACAGTCGAATTGCTGGACACTGGGATGTTACCAGAGTAACTTAACATAGATGCAGGAAAACTGTTCTTGGTAACACGATTCTATAGAGTGGGCCATAGAACAGTGTTAAAGAACTGACATCAGAGTTTCAAAGGCAGGAATTAAAGGGTGATTTAAATTATTTTTTGGGGAGGTCACACCTGGAGATGCTCAGGACTTACTTTTGGTTCTGTGTTCAGGGGATCACTCCAGGTAGGCTCAGGAGACCATCTGGGGGCACTGGGGAGGGAGGTCAGGTCTAGTGGGGGCAAGGCAAATGCCCTGTCCACTGTGTTATCACTTCGGCCCTGACAATTCTGTGATCTTAGAGAACTCACCTCTCTCAGTTTTAGTTTTCTCTTTTTGCTAAGTGGAACTTACATCTGGGGATTGTAGGGAGGATTAAGTGAGGCATGTGTGGTCAGAGCAATAGCACAACGGGTAGGGTGTTTGCCTTGGAGCGTGGCCAAGCTGGGTTCGGTTGCTGGCATCCCATATGGTCTCCCCGAGCATTGACAGGAGTAATTCCTGAGCAAAGAGCCAGGAGTAACCCCTGAGCATCGCAGAGCCGTGACCCAAAAAGCCAAATAAATAAATAAATAAATAAATAGATAGAGAAATAGATAAATAAATAAATGAATGAATGAATGAATAAGTAGATAGATAGACAGACAGATAGACAGGCACAGATAGACAGATAGATAGGCAGACAGATAGACAGACAGACAGACAGACAGATAGATGATAATTTAAAAAGATGATATTTAAATGAGACATGTACTTGAGGTTCTTAGCCCAGGGCTTCAAATGTACTCAGCCTCAATCAATAGAAGCTATTCTTGTTTTATCATTTGAATTCATCATTTGGCAGAGAGGGATTATGGCATGCAGAAATTCATTCCTTTGTTCAACTACTAGTTGTGGAGCACTCTTTCACAGGCACACTTTTAGGCTTTTTGGTGCTGTCTGTAGGCATATACCATAGACTCCCTGGGGCTGTGCTTAGAGAGGTGAGAGAGAGCAGATACTAAGGAAGATCAATCAAGATGAATGACAGGGTAGTCAGGAATGGATGACATAAAGACATTTAGGCAATTATTCTAGTTACAGGTTCAATGTGGACATTTATCCTACCTGAACCATCATCAGTGATTGCTATCTTGGTAGTAAATATAGTTAAAACTAATGCTTCATGACCAACTCTAGCTCAATCCTCCGTACCACATAATGGTTCCCTGAGTCCCGCCAGGGATGATCCCTGATCATGGAGCTGGGAGTAAGCCTGAACACAACTGGGTGTGGCTCAAACAATTTCCCCAAAATTATAAAAAAAAGTTTTAAACCAACGCTGGTCTTGGAGTTTGTACCTCCACCTTTTTGGTACTAGTACACGGTACTGGGGTCAGAGTGATAGTATATCACGCAAGGCCTCGTATATGGTCTGACACAGGGTGGATCCCTAGCACCACCACATATGGAACCTCATGCCTGCCAGGAGAGATCCTTGAGTACACCTAGGAGTAAACCCTGAGCACAGCCAGATGTGGCCCCCAAACCAATAAATAAATAAATAAATAAATTTAAACAGTACATTATGCTTCTCAAATCATCTCAGTGTCCCAGGTAAAGTGATAGCTGAGTTCCTTTAAAAAATTCTAGGTGCTGATTTGAAATGACTGATTTCTTTTCAACATTTGTTTGTGGAAGAGTAGCATCCTGTAGACAAGTTGCTAACTGTGTGATTATCATTGGGCAAGTTGCTAACTGTGCTATTATTATTAGTTTTGGTTTTTTGAGACACACCTAGCAGTGCTGAAGACTTACTCCTGGCCCTGCATTTAGTAATTACTACTGGTAGGACTTAGAGGATTGTATGGTGTGACCAGGGATTCAACCTGGTCAGCCATATGCAAAGGCAAATGCCTCACCCATTGTGTTAACTCTATGACAGTTAATTTGCATTATTAAAAGATAAAAGACAGTCAAAATCTATAGGTGGTATGGTTGTAAGTGATATTTGCAGATAATAGTATCTCATAATTTCAAAAAAAGGTCTTCTAGGAAAAAATAACTCGTGTACACTCTGAATTAAAGATAACTTTAAGGGGCCAGAGCGATAGTCCAGAAGGTAGGCTGTTTGCCTTACATGTGGCTGACCCAGGTTTGATCCCCGCATCCCATATGGTCCCCTGAGCACTGCCAGGAGTAATTCCTGAGTGGAACTTCTGAGCATTGCCCTGTGTGACCCAAAAGGCAAAAAAAGAAAAAAGACAGACGGACAGACAGAAAGAAAGAAAGAAAGAAAGAAAGAAAGAAAGAAAGAAAGAAAGAAAGAAAGAAAGAAAGAAAGAAAGAAAGAAAGAAAGAAAGAAAGAAAGAAAGAA